>JAMPIV010002215.1:0-252500 GCA_024509875.1 Oreohelix idahoensis
ATAGCCGATCCAAACCTCAGCAATGAGGTATCTGAGTAAAGTGGTTGATGAAGTAAAAGAAGAGACATGGTACGCAACAGACGTTATGTCATAAGGCCCTTAAATCCTACCCCTGCAGGACGCAAGTAGAACAGTCCCAATTAAGATGGTTTGGCCATGTCTGCAGATGGGGAAGATCGGATACCACGACAAGCATGGGAAACAAAGAGCCAAGGATCCAGACCCCGAGGACGACCCAGAGTCCGCTGGGAGGACAACATTAGACAATCTTTGAAGGAACGAGGACTAGAATGGAACCAGGCCAAGAGGAAGACAGCCGATAGGATAGTCTGGCGCTCTCTCTTCCAAACCTCTACACCTCACGGTAGAAGGGGAACGACTATGTAAGTAAGTAGTAACTTACAACCTACAATTCATGCATTAAAATATGAAACCAAGAATCTTCCGCCTGCCACACTTTCCGGCATATGCAGTACAAATAAGAAGAAAAGGGCTTTATTTCAAACCTATGTACAAAAATTACCAAACCTAATTAGGTATGATTGTGCTATCATTTTAAAAAAAAAAACCTTGGGAATGGGTACACACTGGCAATGGATTCTGAGGCACTTCCAGTTTTAGGCCTGGTGACTAAGTCTGGTTGGCCATCAAGCAGGGCTGAAGTGAAGCAGGCAAGCAGTGTACAGACATTGGATAATTTTACAGGGCTGCTGATAGGGAGGGATGAGGACTAGCAGCTACAGTTGTTGTCAATCATTTCAACTGCAAAGCCTTCACAGGCAATAAAGGCAGCTTTAGTAGGACTTCCCTGAGAAGAGCTGGAGTTTTTAAAGCGGGTCTTCTGAATTGACCTTGCCTCCCTTTTTTCTTTAGCAGATGGCTGTCGGTTTGGCGCCTTCACACTTAAGTCTGCAAAACTGATGACCTTGAAATGGAAAAACAATGTAGATTATACGATGAACAGCAGAAATAGGTCACTCATTTTAATCATTTTAAATGTTTTTAATAATACGCCCAGATTTCCTATCAACACAAGATGAGGAATGGAGAAGGAACTCAATATAAAAATTCTTCTATAAAACCCTTTACTCTTTATATAAATGTGCAAATTTAATCAACCACTAATGTATCAGTCTAGTGGTGAATGCCTAGACACACTAGGAAGAGTATGACAAAAGTGAAGAATGGATGAAACAACATATGGACATACAGACACATAAATGGTTGATGCCTTAGAACACTGGGCTATAATCACCCCTAGGAATATAATGGTGTTTATATAAACCAACCAACATACCAACTAATTAATAAACCCCTTAATTAAGAGTAATTACTCACATATTATTATATAACCTACAAATGCCTAACTAAATCAATTGAAAAAGCCTACACAAAATATGCGTGTATAAGCAACAGTAGCTAGCTAGCTCTGCTTCTAAAGTTACGCTCACGTATAACCACAATAAACAGTAGTTCTTACTTCTGGGCATTCTTCATTCTCTTCCAGTATTTAGACACCGACACAATTGCCCTTGGTACAGGCACATTCAAACATAGTAAGGAACTGCAAAGACAAATGAATCAATTAATCTTACTGTCAACAATTTCAAAGGAGCAAATGATTCCACCAGTAATTTCTTATTTGCATACCTACTATATAGATCATAGTGTTGCCTTCTAACATGGGTAAAATACTACCTCCCAATCTTTCTTTTTATCAACTCCCAACTTCTCCTTCTAGTTCCTACAGGAGTATAAGGCACTGATTAATTTTTTGTTCATGTGTACTCTGTCTGGTTGTAACTTTAAAAAAAAAAATTCACAATCCATATAACAACTTATGGTTGGTCCTATTTTCACGCACCCTATCTCGAGTAATATCAAGTAAAATAATGACATTTGTAATTTTATTTCTGGTTGCTAGCCATGTGTAAATTTTGATGTAAGAAGTTTTGCAACAATAACTTTAAATGGACAACTTTCTTTTTAAAACAATATCTTGCTGTGTAAACTATATCTAAAAAAAGCTTATTATTTGCCCAAACTTCATGCACCATATTTTGGCTTATATTAAGGTCAAAATAACATCAATGTCACTTGATTTCTCACTGTTGCTGTGTTAAAAATTACACACTACAATTGTAAACATAATTTAAATGGGTTACTATACTCCACTATCTAAAATTTAAAATAATAAAAAATGGTCCAAAATTCTACGGCATTCTTATGTTTTGGCCAAACTTCAATGCACTCAAAATGTCAATTGTATTATGTCAAAGAAAACAAAATAATCATAATAATGTAACTGGCATTTCAGTTGTTGATGCAAATGAAATTAGACCAGAACACCTAAAAAAAACTAAAACAATGTAATAAATGAGCCACCTATTTTAATCTAATTTTATTTTAAAAAAACAAAGAATATGGCAAAAACTAGGAAAAAAAGTTTGATATTTATCTCCCTACTTCAAGCGGGTCAGAAAATCAATTTGTAATTTAAATACCACAATACCAACTTTCGTGCATGATGCGCGTGATGGCCATATGATGGAAGGATGGTATCCGCATGTTCTGGTTTTGTGTAGTGTGTGTAGATGTGTTTCAGTCAAAACAATGTTTCTTCATTATTTATTGTGGACGCCACAGTGACAAAATGGTTACGCAAATGTGTAGGCACATCAAACAGTCATTATCACAGCAACATTCAATACAGCAATAAACGGTAGACAGCATTACAATGATGAGTCAGATGCATGTTATATTTCAAAGTGCTGTAAATGTAGTCAGGTGGAAAACTCCATCCTTTTCTATAACAGCCAGGAGATAACCAGATGTATGAGATCAGTTCACTCTCCTTAGTTTGACTTCAGCGAGACAGACACGTCTGCCGAAGTATAAATAATGTCCTCAAAAATATCCTCTAGATAATAAAGGTTTTCTAAACCTAGTTCATTTAACAAAGTAGCAAGTAATGGTCCTTGGTACATGCATCACCGATGCAGTACAATGCAGCGACATGTGAGCTGGGAAAGAACATCTCGTGACGACGACTTTCGGAGACAGGCTATGAATCGAAATCGCTCACGACCCAAAATCGATAGAGTTAATGAAAAAGTCAATTTACCTTGCTTTCATGAAATACACAGAAATATCACGCCTCCCGACATGTGGGAAAACACTAGAGGTATTATCTCGACTAAACGAAATATCCATAAGAGGACTACACATCCCTGACAGAACAAAAGAAAGCGGAGATCCCCTCTTCAACGAGGCATCTCTTTCGCCATTCCCAAATCGCTCACTCCCACTAGTGGTGGGCGGAAACCGATCGACAAACAACAAGACAAGTCATGCGCAGTCCAGCGCAAAAATGACCACAGCTCAAAAGTTAACTGCATTCGATACCAACGCGAGAAGACAAATGCTTACCGAGAAAAGTGACTATAAATTACAAGCAGTTGTTGCCCTTGCGTTATAAAACAGATATTGAAATAAAACGATGTTGCGAGAATTTATCACGCAACACCACCTTTTTCCTTGGTTGAAAGATTTTCTTTCATTATATTTCCTTTCATCGAATTGTGGGAATTTATTTTTATTTTCATACCGTGGCCTATCAAATTGGTGCTTACCTTTATTTTGATCCTTAGGATCAAATTTATTAAAGTTCTGTGGTGCCCTAAAGTTATCCACTTGTTTCTTTTTATTACCTGTTACCTCTGCTTGAGCTGCTTGATACCTTTCAGCAACATTTAGCAACTCACCCAGCCTCTCTGCACCTTGTTCCATGAAAACTTTCTCAGGTCTGGAGCCATGGACTCTCTTAATTGCTCTATAAGGACCATTTCCTTAAGATCTTGGGTTTTCCCCAGAGAAGTCCATTTCTCCAAGTATGTCTCTATTCGTGCAGAGAACTGGTGATAGGTTTCACCTGACAGTAGTTTAGCATTCCTAAATTTTTTCCTATAAAATTCAGCATTCTTTTCATATCTTAACAAAAGAGCCTGCTTTAGCATGTCATAATTTTCCTGATCACCTCTGCTCATTTTGCAAAAACTTCATAAGCTGCCCCACGAAGTCCCTGAGATAACTTTAAGCTCCACCTTTCTCTCTCTAACCCATACGTGGTAGCTAATAGTTCATACCTATTTAGGTAGCTCTCTATATCATCGTCTTTCTCAACAAAATGATCTAAATGAAAATTCATAGCTGAGGTTGAGGCTCCTTGAGTAACCGTAGCATCAGAGGCAAAGGGACTGGCACCATTTTCAGGAGCATGGCCTTGAAACTCAAACTCCCTTAGTCGTAACTCATGTTCCCTTTGTAATCTTTTATCTTCTGCTTCCCTTTCTGCAGCTAATTTCCTCTCTTCTGCAGCTAATTTCTTCTCTTCCCTTTCTGCAGCTAATCTTTTGTCTTCTCTTTCTGCTTCCAATTTCTTAGCCTCTTTGTCAGCCTCAATCTGCAACCTCTTAGTCTCAGCCTCAGCTTGCAACCTCTTAGTCTCAGCCTCTAACTTTCTTTCGGCCTCTTTTTCTAATCTTCTTTCTTCGCGTTCAATAAATTTGTCACATTCCGTAGTGACATAGGCAACCATAACTTGCCCATCTAATCCTAACTCTTTTGCAGTCTGTACAGCAGCAGATCGAAACTTGGCCAGGTCCGCCATTGTCTATCAGGTAAATTTCTACAATGTCTAACCAACAATTTAATCTCTAAATATATCTAATGGACAACACAGGCACCGTGAGCTCAACCTTATTCAATTCCACCCAAGGATACCTTTTAATTCTTATATTCCCTGAAGTGAATTACCCCCAATATTTTTAATAGGGAAAGATTCAATATCCCGGACGAGCCCCCAATATATGTGGTGAAGTGGGATGTTATAAATATTTATAGGGACTTAGTGTACTGACTGAGATCAGCTGTGAAGGTATCTATATCTAATAAGAGTAGTGTATTATAGATAACCTTACTTGCTGCCACATATCTATATATCTCAGTCAGAATTATTCTGGAATAGTGTGATGACTGTCGCGAAATTGGTTTCAAGCCATTGCAAACGGGATCAGTTAGATTTATAAACCCGTCTACGATCGAACGACCGCTTTCAAAATGGCGGCGTATAAGCGAAACGTGTATCGGACAGAGGGAATCGCCAACGATAAATAATAACAGAAGGGAATCCGTATGAAAAGGATTTTACATTTCAGTACAGGGAAGGATGGTGTATAACTGCATATAAGATGGAACGGTAGGAAGTTCTCATTTACGGAGATATATGCGTATTTCGGCTGCCCACAGTTACGCTAACAGCTGGTAA
Source organism: Oreohelix idahoensis (assembly GCA_024509875.1). Lineage (NCBI taxonomy): Eukaryota > Metazoa > Mollusca > Gastropoda > Stylommatophora > Oreohelicidae > Oreohelix > Oreohelix idahoensis. The sequence continues at coordinate 5,327 of JAMPIV010002215.1, forward strand.
ACCCACTTCTGTTCGAAATATTAAAATCAACAAATAACAGTTTGGGAATTTACATGGATAGGAAGATAGAGTTTTATCAGCTGTATAAAACTAGATAAGATGGAACAATATGGATATTATATATGCTGAGTATGAGAAAGGCAAAATTTCAGTCGACGCACAGATCGGCTGAAATCACGGTTCGGGAAGGATTTTTTCAGGTCTAGTCTTAGGCTGTGACGTATCTGCTCTCCGATACGTTCGCGCTGTCGTATATAAAGCGGTTCGGTAAAACTCTGAGAAGACACAACGCAAGAGGTTGAGACAAGACTGAGGGCAGATAACGCCACGACTCTAAATCCATCTGAAGTGTGAGCGGATCGCCAGAAAATTTCAGTCTAAGTGTCGGGAGTCTGAGGGTAAGCGAATTTACGATAGCTATCCTGTATAATAATTTCTTTTATTTTGTATTACAGGTTCATTTAGAATTCACAAAATATGCCTGTATAATATTCATTGATATAACGTATTATTATTTTAATATGATTTATTCATGTGCTTAGTGGAAGATGGTTGCTTGTACAAAAACGTATCAAAACTAGCCCCACAGCCAAATAGAAAATATTTATTATATTTAATGCTGTATCTCGTCGATATTAAATGCATTATCGCTTACGAAGATAAATGCAGTCCCATGACCAGAGATTGTCTTAGGGAAATAAATTGTTAGAAGCTTCAGCATGGAAGATACCGCTTTTACGAGGTTAGGTGACTAGTCCCCTTCCTCGCTGCCTTTGCCTTCCCTAGTTCGAGCGCACAACTTTGTACCCATTTACAGCTGGTAAACTGGAGTGTTCTACAGCCAGTTTCAGTAGAAAGCAACCTGATCACGTGGTCACTCACTTTATTTATTTTATGTATTAATTTTGGGTAGTTGCTAAGATAGCATCAGATTTGAATTTGTACTTGATATGATTTGGAAGGATCAAGTTATAGAATATGAAGGGATGTATAGGAGCGGATTAAACCAGATGATGTTTATTACTGATATGTTAATATTAATTCTATATCATTGAACTGATGTTACTTGCTATGACTGTATAACTTTGACACCTGATGACTGACTTGTCTGACTTATGTGCTAGTCAGTTATACTTAATTGAAATGTTAATATTAATGCTATATCACTGAAATGATGTCCTTACTTACTATGATTGTATAACGGTGACATCTGATGACTGACTGGTCTGACATCTGTGCTAGTCAGCTACAAGTCTAGCCAGATACTAGCCAAGGCTGATATGTTACAGGTTCCATGAAATAACTCAAACCAGACTGTCCAGTATCAGAAGCCGGTGCAGTTTACCCGAGGCAATCCCACAAAAGTGCAGGACCCCAAAGAGTGAACTTCAACTGATCATTGGCATCCCTACTGTTGGGCCTACCAAGTCTGATACCAGCAAAGGACAGTTTCAGCAGTATCAAGTTGGAAAGATAAGTGTCCTGTTTGACACTGACCACCTATACATGTGAAACAGCCAATAGTTGAAAACAATAAGTAACCATACATAAACTCAGTCAACTGATGACAGTTATCCTTAAATTCAAAGGACTAATAACAGTGATTTCAGTAAATTTATTATTTAAGATCTTGAAGTATAAACAGACAATAATAGTAATTGTGTGAATATTTTTATATATATGTGTATACTCTTTTCCAACTAGTAGAAATAGAATATTAATGTAATCATTAAACTAATTTAACGGTACCTGAGGATTTATTCACTTTTTCCATTTTGTGGGTTCAGTGAATGTACATTTTACTTATCCCCTAGCATATAAGTAATCATAAGATAGTCACAGGGAGGAGACACCTTAAATCCTGGTACTACTTCTTACCAACTGGGCCAGGGTTTTCACAGTCTGACTATTGTTATGATAACAATACACCAGTGCTTATTTCTAAGACTGGGGTATTACTTGTAAGGTCAGAACTATTTACTGGCATACTCTTACATAATAAATAAATTTAAATAACCTCCCGCTACAGTGGGGGGCTCGTCTGCGGGATATATCTTTGATATTCCTGAGCCATCTTTCTATTTCTGCTGTGTAGAAAATTTGCTTTTTTGTAAAAATTTTTTGGAAAGAGTAAACATAGTAGGAAGAATATATAAAAAAATTTTTTTGTTTAGGAGTACCATTGAGTACAGATAAAGAAAGCTGTTTCATATATGGTGAAGTCAGTTTAATTAACTTTAATTTTAACTAAGTTAATTATATTGTAGTAAATTAGTTTGAGTAAGATCACTTGCCCTACTAGACTACAGATACATCATGGCTGACTTGGTCAAATTTAGGTCTGCTACACTGCAGGTGGGAAAAGAGCTTGGCATGGATGGTGACGTTCTGATCCGGTATGTCACGACGGAATGTGAAAAGTACACCGAGAGAGAAGCAAAGCAATTAGAAGCCAAGAAATTAGAATTGGAAGCAGAAAGAGAAGCCAAGAAATTGGAAGCAGAAAGAGAAGCCAAGAAATTGGAAGCAGAAAGAGAAGCCAAGAAATTGGAAGCTGAGAGAGAAGAAAGGAGGCTACAAGCAGAGAGAGACCATGAGCTGAAAATGAGACAGCTTGATCTTGAACTTCAGGCTGGGACTATCACCCATGGTAATAGCTCACCTCATTCTGCGAATAGCTCTTTTCAGAACCCAGCAAATGGGGCCATGAACTTCCACCTAGATCCATTTGTTGAAAAGGAGGACGCAATTGAGTCGTATCTGGATAGGTATGAAAGGCTAGCCTCTACATATGGACTGGAAAAGGAAAAATGGAGTCTAAAGTTATCCCAGGGATTGAGAGGTATTGCATATGATGTGTTTCTGAAACTCCCCAAAGAAGATCAGGAAAATTATGAAATACTAAAGCAAGCCTTACTGATCCGGTATGAAAAGAACTCTGAGGCATATAGGAAGAAATTTAGAACTTCTAAACTTCTACCTGGAGAAACATATAACCAGTTCTCAGCTAGGTTAGAAACGTATTTGTTGAAATGGAGTAGTTTAGGTAAGTATCAGAAAACCTACGAGGATCTGAAAGAAATGGTTATGTTAGAGCAAGTGAAAGATTCCATGTCTCAAGAAATGAGGAAATTCCTTATGGAACAAGGAGCAGAGAGGCTGGAAGACATTTTGAAATGTGCAGAGAGATACCAAGCAGCTCAAGCTGAATTGGTAGGAACAAAAAGGAAGCAGGTAGAAGGATATAAGCCACCACCGCAGAATACCGATTTTGACCAGATGGATCAACCATACAGATACAAGCAAAGATTTGATAATAAGGACAAGAACCCTCAGACTCAGGAAAATAAACCCTATAAACAGGGAGCTAAGTGGTGCAAATTTTGTAAGATGAGCAACCACAACACGGATGAATGTGGGAGGAAAAAACCCCTTCATCATGCTGCATGTCTACAGGTGAGGACTTCTGTTAGGAAGGAACTGACTGTGGGTCAGAATAGCCTCCATCACCCACCTACCCAGGAGATAGTGACTGTGAATGGCAAACAAGTCACAGGAATGTATGACACAGGTTTGTCTTATGATGCAGTCGTGTGTGCATCTCTGGTGTGCCCTGAACAAATCACCACAGAAACAGTAGAGATTCAAGGGCCACTAAAAGGAACATCACCCCTTACTTTACCCATAGCAAAGATTCATGTCAGTTGTCGCTATGTGGAAGGGGAGATAAATGCAGCTGTGATAGATGATCCCTTTTACCCCCTAATGTTGGGGCGTAAATATGTTTTCTTGGGAGACCCTGTAAAACCTATGGTTATGGCAGAAACCCAGACCAGGTCTGACTCCAGGAACATAGAGAGGGACACCAACTTAAAATTTCATTCGACTGAAATGAAACGGGCTCAAGAGCAGACAGCACATTGAAGCCTTGTTTTGGCAAATTGTCAAAGACACATAACACACCAAGGAAAGGACACTTCTATAGGGAACATGGACTCTTGTACAGGAAAACTGGCAGAGGGACGAAAAGTCATGGTCAAATTGTTGTACCATCCACCTATAGGAATAAGGTTATAGGCTGGGGACACATATCAACTTTGAGTGAACACCTGGGTAATGGTGCCACAAAACAAAGAATAGCCACCCAGTTCTACTGGCCAGGTATTACGGAAGACATAAATCAGTATGTAAATTCCTGTCCAGAGTGCACCTATGTAGATTCAGAAAGTCGACGGAAGAGTCTTCATCAAAAATCTACAAGCAAACCAGCAATCAGGGGTACTCCCGAGATTTGCACGGGAGGGGAAAGGAAACATCCCACACAGGTTCAATTGCCGTCTGAACCCCATGCGCTGGAAAAAAGGAACAAATCACGTAGCGAAAATCAAAAACCTACGGATTTGCGAGGGAAAACCACATCCAACTATCAACGAAAAGAGGGCGGTAAACTTCATGGGAAACCTACCGACCCCGTTTCACCAGCAGTAAGAGCCTGGATGAAAAGCCGAACCGGAAGGAGAGAGATAGTAAAGGATGAATATATTCTTGGAAAACAATGTGGGCGCAGATTTTCTTAGTCGTCATCCCACAGAGCTTGAGGAGGATAGAAGGAAGGAAACTAACCTCGGAATGGTCGATTTGCAATTGTCTTGTACCCAATAGTTAAGCTAGATATCATCCAGCTTAAAATATGGGGGAGCTATGTCGCGAAATTGGTTTCAAGCCATTGCAAACGGGATCAGTTAGATTTATAAACCCGTCTACGATCGAACGACCGCTTTCAAAATGGCGGCGTATAAGCGAAACGTGTATCGGACAGAGGGAATCGCCAACGATAAATAAAAACAGAAGGGAATCCGTAGGAAAAGGATTTTACATTTCAGTACAGGGAAGGATGGTGTATAACTGCATATAAGATGGAACGGTAGGAAGTTCTCATTTACGGAGATATATGCGTATTTCGGCTGCCCACAGTTACGCTAACAGCTGGTAAACCCACTTCTGTTCGAAATATTAAAATCAACAAATAACAGTTTGGGAATTTACATGGATAGGAAGATAGAGTTTTATCAGCTGTATAAAACTAGATAAGATGGAACAATATGGATATTATATATGCTGAGTATGAGAAAGGCAAAATTTCAGTCGACGCACAGATCGGCTGAAATCACGGTTCGGGAAGGATTTTTTCAGGTCTAGTCTTAGGCTGTGACGTATCTGCTCTCCGATACGTTCGCGCTGTCGTATATAAAGCGGTTCGGTAAAACTCTGAGAAGACACAACGCAAGAGGTTGAGACAAGACTGAGGGCAGATAACGCCACGACTCTAAATCCATCTGAAGTGTGAGCGGATCGCCAGAAAATTTCAGTCTAAGTGTCGGGAGTCTGAGGGTAAGCGAATTTACGATAGCTATCCTGTATAATAATTTCTTTTATTTTGTATTACAGGTTCATTTAGAATTCACAAAATATGCCTGTATAATATTCATTGATATAACGTATTATTATTTTAATATGATTTATTCATGTGCTTAGTGGAAGATGGTTGCTTGTACAAAAACGTATCAAAACTAGCCCCACAGCCAAATAGAAAATATTTATTATATTTAATGCTGTATCTCGTCGATATTAAATGCATTATCGCTTACGAAGATAAAGGCAGTCCCATGACCAGAGATTGTCTTAGGGAAATAAATTGTTAGAAGCTTCAGCATGGAAGATACCGCTTTTACGAGGTTAGGTGACTAGTCCCCTTCCTCGCTGCCTTTGCCTTCCCTAGTTCGAGCGCACAACTTTGTACCCATTTACAGCTGGTAAACTGGAGTGTTCTACAGCCAGTTTCAGTAGAAAGCAACCTGATCACGTGGTCACTCACTTTATTTATTTTATGTATTAATTTTGGGTAGTTGCTAAGATAGCATCAGATTTGAATTTGTACTTGATATGATTTGGAAGGATCAAGTTATAGAATATGAAGGGATGTATAGGAGCGGATTAAACCAGATGATGTTTATTACTGATATGTTAATATTAATTCTATATCATTGAACTGATGTTACTTGCTATGACTGTATAACTTTGACACCTGATGACTGACTTGTCTGACTTATGTGCTAGTCAGTTATACTTAATTGAAATGTTAATATTAATGCTATATCACTGAAATGATGTCCTTACTTACTATGATTGTATAACGGTGACATCTGATGACTGACTGGTCTGACATCTGTGCTAGTCAGCTACAAGTCTAGCCAGATACTAGCCAAGGCTGATATGTTACAGGTTCCATGAAATAACTCAAACCAGACTGTCCAGTATCAGAAGCCGGTGCAGTTTACCCGAGGCAATCCCACAAAAGTGCAGGACCCCAAAGAGTGAACTTCAACTGGTCATTGGCATCCCTACTGTTGGGCCTACCAAGTCTGATACCAGCAAAGGACAGTTTCAGCAGTATCAAGTTGGAAAGATAAGTGTCCTGTTTGACACTGACCACCTATACATGTGAAACAGCCAATAGTTGAAAACAATAAGTAACCATACATAAACTCAGTCAACTGATGACAGTTATCCTTAAATTCAAAGGACTAATAACAGTGATTTCAGTAACATTTTACTTATCCCCTAGCATATAAGTAATCATAAGATAGTCACAGGGAGGAGACACCTTAAATCCTGGTACTACTTCTTACCAACTGGGCCAGGGTTTTCACAGTCTGACTATTGTTATGATAACAATACACCAGTGCTTATTTCTAAGACTGGGGTATTACTTGTAAGGTCAGAACTATTTACTGGCATACTCTTACATAATAAATAAATTTAAATAACCTCCCGCTACAATGACTACGTTATGTGTCTAGGGTATGGGTATGATGAAGTGTAAGTCACAACAACAGACAGATAAACAATTTAATTTAATCCACTACTCTTGACAACACTGTGACACTCACATACATATAACACTCTATGAGAATATCTTAAGGAGTCACTGATAACTTTTCAAATAACAATATGTATTCATGGTTATCATAAAGGTATATGTGTCCTGAGTCAAATACAAAGGAACCAGGAATCACAATCAATTTTAATTACAAGTATATGTACAGACTTTATCAATATGAATATTGTAGTGACATATATTCTTAAAATATCCTATGTGTGTCAGTTGTGTAGTGGTAATATGAGGTAATACTGGTTTTGTTTTGTTCAAACTCTGTTGGTATTTGTCATCATGACTTCAATAGTTTGTCTTTAGGGACTAGTATTGGAGATGTTCTCAGTTCCTGATATTAAGGCAATTAAATTCCCCTCTGAATGTTATTTTTACAAAGTCATTTCAAGATGAGGGGACATAATGTTGAGCTCAGCTGGCCAAATCAGCTTATCTTGCGTGATGGCGGCAGGAAAGGACTCCTCTGCTCGAATTCTCCCCTGGGCTCTGGAGACACCTCACTGATAGCTAAAAAGACCAAGGAGTATGCTGTCCGACTCTGGATTCAGCAAAGCTCTGACCAGGTGCTGCTCAGTACCATCAAGACCACGGTCCCTGAAATCAAGAAGGATGTACCTTCTACTTCATAACTAACTTATACTCTCTTTTACACTGATCACAACACATCACAAACATTGAGTTCAGAGCGTTAGGCCAACTGTCAGCTTCATCTGAAATACTTTATACCAGTATTTACCTCCTTAATGGTTACCACGCCTCTGCACTTCCAGCATTATTTCTTTCTAATCAATCATCCAGGTGTCAGTGTACTATTTGGCCATTCCATGCCGTTTTACTTCCCTCCGACACCCTCTGTTCAGGCTGGAGCATTATAGGCTTTATCTCCTGTTTGCCACTGAACTACACATATATATACAGGCATAAATTAACAATTTACATTCAATTTTCATTAAAAGATACTGAATGTTTCAAGCTTACCACAATTTCATGGAAATAAACACAGATACGTTGATTAGCAATGAATTCTGGCACAATTACTGGCACAAATTCCCATCTGCTTATGTTCCAGGCTTTTATTTAGCAAAAATATGAGCTAGCTTCAACGCACTGATGCTTTATCAAGCTTATTTAAACAAGTGGTTTCGAACTAACGCTCCTAAGTGATTATATCAGCGAGTCTAGCCAATGAGGCCCCGTTTCGACAAGTGTTTGAAAAAATGTTACCTTTCCCCGTCTCCCCTAACAACCAAGATAGTATTTATAGCCCGACCAATCGTGGTTAGTCTTTCATTTGTTGCGCTCCAATCAATTTGGAGTTTACATGGTAGGCTAATTCTGTAACGTAAGGTTTTTTCAAACACGTTATAAAAAAATTTTATGAGCAGAAATGATTTCATGTTGTCAGGCATCCCCACTATTTTATTTTGGTTATAATTTATTAATTCCTGGACTATTTGCGTAACGTTTTACATATTCTTTGTCAGCAAGCCCTAAGGAACCCAAATATCCAAATTTAAAAGAGCTACGTGGCTGCGTTCAAAATATGCAATTCCTTCTACCTCCTGTTTCGAAGATGTGCTGTCTGGGTACTGTACTGTTTTCAAACGTAAACCCATCTATTGTTATCTTTCCTAATAAGCGTTTTTTATGATTTTAAAACCTAACTCTGGGAAGGGTAGTGAATTTATCACTGTCCGTCTGAAAAAAAATTAGTGCATGTAGTCTTACACGCGTGATGGCAGCATTTGTGTATCGCGCGACGCGTGTTGCATGCGTTCCTGATTTTCAGCCCTCCCTCTCTCTTTATCCTTTAGTCCATCTGTTCGTTCGTTCCGCTGTGTATAAAATGGAATGAATGAAATATTAAAATTAGGTCATTGTTCAGCTTGGTATCTCAATGTTTTTCCAAGAAATACAGCACACGTTTCATTGAAGAAAGCGGGTAATAATATAGTAAGCTTTTACTATCAACGTGAAAGCGTTACAATTTGCAGACGAAGCAGAAAACAAGGGGATTTCGAGTACTGTCATTGTGACAGCACTGTTCTTTACCATTCTTCTTCCTTTATTTATTATATGTATTTATTAGGCTTTATATTTACTTGATAATTTATATATGTGGATTAGAATATTCCACGACAGGTGCCATGATCGAAGATAGATTCGGGATGAATCTCCCATAGAATTGAATTAGACCCAAGAGACTACGGACTTGTTTCTTCGTTTTAGGTACAGAGATGTTCAATATTTTCGAAGTATTGTGGTCTTCTGTCTTCAAGAGACCATGACCAACACGATGACCCAGGAAAGAGATTTCACCAAAACCAACATAGGCTTTAGAGGGTTTTGCTGTCAAATTAAACTCACGTAGAGTGGACAGTAGGTCATATAAACCCAAATAGTGATCTTCCCAGGAATCACTGAAGAGACAGATATCATCTAAGTATGCGATGACATCTGAACGATGAGAAAGGAGAAAGCAGTCGAGTCAAGGTTCAATTATGTTTAATTGAATCATTTCATCCAATTCCTTTTCCACTTGTGACTGAAAGTGTATAGGGATAGGATAAGGCCTAACCCTAATAGGATTATTGTCGGTAAGAATTATGTCATGTTCTATGACATGCGTGTGACCCGGGATGTCGGTTAGAACATCCTTAAATGTCTGTAACATCGACGAGATTTGACGATGTTCATCAACAGAAAGATTAGGAGAAATGGAGACATCTTTCCAAGATTCTATAGAATGTAGTGGAACCACTGGAAGAGGAAGATTAACATCAGAAAAAACAGATTCCTCATCCTGTATGACAGACAGGGATGAGTAATGACCATGAGGTACAGAAGAATCGTCCGTTGCCTGGAAAATAGGCAGCAAATAGTCTGGACGCTCATGAAATTCCGTCAGCATGTTGATATGGAAAGTTTTATGCTTTCCATCTATATCGACCACATAGTCAACATCGGAAATTCGTGAGACTATTGCATATGGACCTTTCCATGCAATCAGAAGTCTATTTTCCCTACTGGGGAGTAGGACGAATGCTTTGTCACCTGGACAAAGTTGTCGTAGACATCTGTTCTTGTTAGCAAACTGCCTTGCTTTTTCTTTAGCAATTTCTGACGAAGCAGTCGCTAGTTTGCATGCATCAATGATCTTTTGCCTAAGAGCAATGACATACTCATACGAAGATTGAGTGTCATCACTAATATCATCGGCAGTGATGAGATCGTGTAATAAAGACATAGGGCCGCGCGGACGCGCGCCAAAGACAAGTTCAAAGGGAGAAAATCATGTGTGTTCGTTTGGGACCTCTCTATAGGCAAAGAGAGCCGCGGGTAAAACCCTGTCCCAATCTTGAGGATGATCTTCAGTTATCTTACCAAGTAAAGTCTTGAGCGTTCTATTCAGACGCTCAACTAACCCATTAGACATAGGATGATAGATGCTACTGAGAGATCTTTTAATGTGTAAGGTAGACATTACTTGAGACATAGTATCAGATATGAGTTGAGTGCCATGGTCAGACAGTATTTCTCTGGGGAACCTCAAGCGAGAAAATATCAGCCAAAGAGCATCTGCGATATCTGTAGTAGATATGCTCTTTAGAGGGATAGCCTCTGGCCAACGTGTGCACATATCGACACATGTAAGGATAAACTGATGTCCTCTGGCCGACTTTATCTTAAAAGGGTCAATAATATCTATGGCCATTTTCTGAAATGGCCGAATAGGGATGTCAGCAGCCTGGATAGGTGCAGCATGTCGTGGTCCTCTAGATTTGACCTCCTGACATACCTGACATGATCGGCAGTATATACGAATGTCCTTGTTAACAAAGGGCCAAAAAAAGCCGCAAGGACTCTCGACTTTGTACGGGAAAATCCCATGTGTCCAGCACATTGCGAGTCATGAGCATGTTGCAATATTTGCACTCTCATACTCTTGGGAACAAGAATTTGCGAATGTGCTGACGTAGCCGAGTCTTGTACCATACGTACAAGTACGCCGTTTTTCATTTCTATCCAAGATTTTCTTTGTGTATCCTTATTTGGATCACCTTTCTTCGCAAGAATGAAGAATTTTTTTAGCGTCGGATCTTCTTCTTGTAATTTTATGAACGAGTCACGAGACATAACCAAGGTACTATCTTGGCTATGAACTTCATTATCATTATTCAACGAAGTTTGTGGTGTTTGTAGAGCTTGTGCTCTTGTAACCACTGCATTGGTAGCTTGCATATTATCATCTTCCCAAGCAGCAATCTGCTGTGGGGTACATTCCCTAACTCCGTGAATACGACCAATAATAAGGTCCGCAATAGGATTAGGTAAGAGACAGGCATGCATATCTCCCGTAAAGAAAGGAGTGGCAATGTGAATTACAGCAGTAGGATATTTTTCTAGAGTGCCGCCAAATGTGACACATTTGATAACCCTTCCTGTCGCACAGGATGGTTCTACAAGCGATTGTCTAACACCAATAGTGGTGCATCCGGAATCGAAAAGTAGTGAGACCGGAGTATTATTAACAAGACCCTTATGTAGGATTAGAGAACCTCTCCCGTCATGTGCAACCGAAGCAGGAAGAGCGGGGAGAGGGTGACCACAACTGGCATACCTTCTTTTACTTTAGCGTTACCAATGGTTACGTGAGGATGAGCAGTTATATACTGGCTACAGAAATCTTCCATTTCTTTTATTGTTTTAGGTTTACGTTCGTGAAGGAAAGAAAGGAAAGACTCATTAACAGAAGACATGACTTTGTCTCTAAGTATTAAGTCTATAAGTCCTTCATAAGTTTTTTCTATCTTAGACAGCTCCACCCAACGTGAAAAAGTAAGACGCATCTTTGAAATGAATTCAGAGAATTGCATTCCAGTTTCTGGCAACATATTTTTAAATTGAAGACGATAGCCGTCTTCGTCAAGTTGGTATTTCTTTAACAACATAGCCCTGACAACCTCATAGTTGTTCTTGTCAGGCTCATCTACCATGCTTAACATACTCAAAGCATCACCTCTAAGTATTTTGGACAAATGATAAACCTGCAGTGATTTATCTATGTTATATACTTTACATGAAGTTTCAAATCTGTCCAGATAGAATGTTATATCGTCGATGGAAGCATTGAATGGTGGTAGATTAAGCTTGAAAGTGCTTGCATTAGTCTTATCTGAGACCTTATTTGCATCATTAGCATTAACCATGTTCATCACCTTTAATTTCTCAACTTCCAAAGCTAAGAGTTTTTCGTCATGCTCCATTTTTGCTTTTCTGTCATCAGACTCTCTTTGTAACTTCCTTTCTTCAGCTTCAGCTTGTTTTTCTAATCTTTTATTTTCAGCCTCTATTTCAAGTCTTTTATTTTCAGCCTCTATTTCAAGTCTTTTATTTTCAGCCTCTATTTCAAGTCTTTTATTTTCAGCCTCTTTTTCAAGTCTTTTATTTTCAGCCTCAAGTCTTTTATTTTCAGACTCAGCTTCTCTTTTTTGTTTTTCCATTTCCATTTGGAATCTTTTTTCATCCACCTGCATCTGCAGTTTCTTTTGCTCAGCTTCCATTGCTTTATCATATTGAGCAGTTGCAAATTCTTCTAACTTATCACCAGTCTTCCCAAGCAATTTACCCTGCTCAATAAAGTGCTCAAATGTAGACATGATGAGTAATAATATGAGTCCACAACCTGAAATAATTAATTATCTTATTTCAAATTTAATTATAACACGTCTTAAATGAAGCACTTGTTTACTCACAACACTATATTATCATCCCAATCTCTGTGGGAAACAAGTCTTATATCAAAGAACTTGTGTATAGACCTTTTTGAAATATCATCAATCAACTCTTGATCATAGGTGCACTTCCCATTCAATAGTGCACAATACTATTCATCATTTATTTATCATCAGTATAGTAGTGATGCATCAGCATAATCCATTATCCAATCTGAATTAATTACTGTAAGTAATATTATTCATCATTTATTAATCATCAGTGTAGTAGTAATGCATAAGCATAACCCACTATCAAATGTGAATTAACTACTATAAGTGTAACCAATGACTATGTAAACACAATCACAATGTAAACAATAACAATGTAAACATTACACTGTAAACAATACAATGTAAACAATACAATGTAAACAATAACAAAGATTTAGCAACAATACGAAAACATTCGTATAAATCAACAAAAAATAAAGCGAAAATTAAAGAAATATCACAAAAAATGTTATGATATCTGCGAGAAGATATTACAAATACAAGACACCACAGTGTATAAACAAAAATGGTATATGAAACTAAAAAATAAAAAAGAGTAGGCTAGCAAATACAAACAAATCAAAACAGAACTAAAGAATGCAGAAAAATAACGAAAACAATACTAACACATGTCATCACAACTAACAAAAAATAGCAACAGAAGTCGCTTTGCAAATTCCAGTATCGGAAATTTGCACACCCTACAGAAAACGCTCACGATAGACGACCTCTATGACGTGGTATGATCTAAGGGAGACACCGCCCAACCGAAAACCCGCAGAAACATAAACATATAAATATAAATATACAAATAACATATAAACATATAACATGTAAACAAAAGAATGAGAAATACAGAAGACTCAGTAGAAGTATAAGGGCACAGTTCACAAACAAACAGGCCACTTAACTTATAGAACTCCAATCGTCAGTACAGCAAAAAACAGGTGGTAATCAGCATTCTAAGATCGAAGATCCAACGTTGATCACACAGCTGAACTTGCATCAAACAGCTAAGACGATGGTTGAGACTTGAACTTCTAAACAGTACAGACAGTATACAGGTAGTGTAATTACGGCACTTGACCTTCTTATCCAGGAGTAAAATGCTTGAATCGGTACTTGGCCTTCTCAAGAACTCGTAGCAACCAGAACTTGGCCTTCTCAACAACTACAGCAACCTGGAACCTTGATAACAGCAACTTGTGTTATCCGGCAATATATACAACGCCGGGTACTGTCAAATTTCTTGCTTTATGGCAAAACTGCAATTTCGACATTTATCGGACAACGCCGTGTAGTCTCAGAATTCTTTATGTTGATGTCTTGAAAAATGTTGAAATGTTGATATCATGTAGACTGAAGTGGGTAAGGGACCCCGTGTATGCTGGTACCAGACCAAACCAGCTTATGGCCACCAAATGTTGCGTAGCAAAATGTGTGTTGCGTGTAAATGTTCCGTGGATGATGTCACATTTGCCACACAATGTTGAGGGTGTTGTATTTCATCTGCTTTCCAAAGGTATCATAATACTGGCACTTGCAGAGTGGTGTATCACCCTCAGACACCAGGGATGATGAGGCAGAGTAACATGGTGTCTTTAGTCTGGTTTAAGTGTGTGACGTAAGGATAGAGTCAGATAGCTTCAGTATCATACATGGACGTCACATCAGACCATACAACGTAGAAAGTCACTAAAGCTTTTAACAGCAGTGATGTTTTTTGGCAATATATATTGTGTACGCCACAATGACAAAATGCATGGACATCGTTATGCAGAAACATCACAGGTATAGTACAACAGTCATTGTATCATCGACGTAGTCAATTCAACAGGAACATCAGACAGCATCATAATAATGTAAATCATATGCCTTTTAGGATATCGTAATCAGCTGTACATGTAGTCAGGTAGTAAACTTCCCCTTTCCATAAGAGCTAGTAGATATCAACTAGGAGATTAAATCTAGTCTCCTATATTTGACCTCAACAAGACAGGCATGTCTTTTGAGCGTCACATTATCGTCCTCTATGTTCCTTAAACAGCAAAGGTATCAAACCTAGATCCATCCATAAAGTTCAGGAAGCAAATGGTCCTTAGGACAGGCATCAATTGATGCGTGACAATATAAGTGGATCGTGAGCTGAGCAAACTTGTCATATCATAGATTCTATAATGAGGCAGGCTAGGCAAAAGTCAACATCACAAGATGGCGATAAAGTTACTCAGCGAAAAGGATTCAGTTACCTGTTCATCAGGAATTAAATCACATAAATCACATATGCCTCCAGGCATTTGAAATAACATAGAGATATATCATCTCAAAAAAGGAACAACAATGATGAGGACTCCTTCCTGAATAATATAAGCGAAGACGCTAGCACACCGCTACGTCTCGCCTTACCAGCATTTTCGCTCAGACTCCCCTGGGCGGAAATCATACAAACACTGCCACAAACAAAGACATGCGCAGAACACCCGAATCGAATACAACTCAGCTAATTTACGAAACAAAGAATGTTCTACGATGTTCGACTAAAGATTCGAACCTTAAAAGGAAATGACATCGCAAGTTGCCAACTGTTTCTAGGAAAACGCTCCATACATGGTTATGACTTAAAATCGCTCACACACAAATTATCAACAACCCTAGCTATCAAGATAAGACAACTTCCTGACGATGCTATCAAGATTAGACGACTGTAGAAATAAAAGTGACTACAATTCCATGAGTTACTTCCCATGCATTAAAAAATTGAATATAGTCAAAATGCATAGTCAGAATATATAGTCAGAATAAGTTGCGACAAGTTTAGCGCAACACTATCTGTATTATTTACCTTTGAAAAGGTAACTATGAAAGCTATGCTATTTAAATGTAAAGGAAGTTTTATCCAGAAGGATTAAATTTAATTCTCATTGGGGGGTAAAGTCTGAGTAATTGGAATGGTGGTATGGGAAGATAGGAACCCATAACTATGGGTTGGAAAATGCCATACTCAGAGGAGCGTTTCGTTCTAATCTTTTACCATAGTTATTGGTGGTACCAGCAGAAAGTACTATCTCTGGAACAAGAAGGGAACAGTGGCCTAAGATTAAGACCAAGGAACCACGTGGTAGAGTCTCCTTGAGATTTCTGGAAAACGAGGTACCCCAGACAACCTTGATCAGAGACGAGCGTGAGCAGAGTGAAAAGAACCAACCCATAAGAAGGAGCAGAACCGTCATTGGCAGCTACGTTCAAATCTATGCTGCCACTTGAACTTCTTGTATCATCTCTCATTCCATTAAGACTGTGATGATAACTTTTCATGATCCAAAATTATTCAAATTATTTTCCAACTGTTAAAACCTAAAGTGATTATTAATCTTTGTTATTTGTAATGTTACAAATTTAACTTCGATTTAATCATTTTAAAGTTACTGCATGTTTGTCTCAGTCAAATTACTACACACACTCTAAACAGAGCCATACTAGAATAAAAGAATTCCACTGAGTAAATCAGGGGTGAGGACTTAGAAAAGCTGAAAGTAATAAGTGCTTAAATCCTTCACAAAAGCGTCGGCAGAATTACAGAGTTAACATACTCAGCCAAAGCAGAATTGTTCTCGCTTATTCTGAATTTCTTGTGAAGACACCCTTTGTAACAGAAGTGTCATCACCCTTCTATCTACATCTCTGTCAAGAGTAATCTTGTGCCCAGGTAGATACCTTTGAAGCCCATATTAGATACTCTTGAGTGTTGGCAACTGTTGGACCACTACTGCAAAGCAGGTAAAGGGGGGGGGGAATACCGTCACAATATTGTAGGTAAAATGAGAGGCTTAGGGTTTTACCAGACCACATTGTCATTTATATTTGAACATGATGGTTACCAAATAATCTAAAGCACTATAAAACGCACAAAGATCAAACCCTGGTAGCACCACGGTCTAGCCTAGCCAGCTGTAAATTGGTATCTGACTCTGCTCATGCGTTAAGGAAGGCAAAAAGCAGCGAGGAAGGGAAATGATCACCCCGCCTTATAAAAAGCTTAACCTAGTACGGCAGTACCTGCTAGAGGACAACATTTCTCTTGTACGTTAATTTCGATCGTTCTTTGGGCGGATGTTCCTCTCTTGTCTCGTGTTTCATATGAGAATATCGTGCTTAATAAGATAATGATTTCAACTGCGTCGATTGAACTAAGTCCTCAAATTGCAGTACAAAATATTGAAATTTGAAAACAACAAATTTAATTAAGGAAATAGGCACACACACACACATATATATATATATATATATATATATATATATATATATATATATATATATATATATATATATATATATATATATATATATATATATATATATATATATATATATATACACACACACACACGCACAAAGTTATAAAGGTTATGTATCAGTCGGTCCACCTGAAATCTCTCAGTGGTCCACCAGGGGACTGCATCGACGTCTTACCTACCCCTGGTTTAGATCACCCGTGTTTGCAGTGATAATTAGTCGAAGTGCAGATTGATTTTGAAGTTATCCGCTCTCAGCTTAATAAAGATGGTGTGTCCTCACGTGTACTCTACCTCACGAATCTGTTTTAATATTTAGAACTACTGTTAGTATCGAACGAACGAACAAACGAACTTCATTTTCAAAGGGTAAAGAATTGGGCACGCAGGCCCGTCTTTCATTCTGCCCTTCCTCTCTATGTCATCTTGCATACTGTATCTTTTCAATCGCACATGTATTAGAGCATTATTTAAGCATGCAACATTATCAAGGTAAAATAATAGCATACATTTATAACATCCAATAATTATCAAATTTATGTACTTAAAAAAAAAAAATTAAAAAAAAACCTAAAAAAAATAGTGAAAAAAAAAAGAGAGAAACGAACAAAGTCCAAACCATTCATACTGTAAATTAGACAATCACTTGAAACATAATCAGATTATGGTGGCATACAATACAAACTCGTGAAATATTGGAAATCTGCTGTTGAATGACTAGGGACCGTGTATTATCAGCGTATGCGGACAATTTTACCAGGGGGGAGAGGCTTTGAGTCCCAAGCAGACACTGCCACAGGAAGTGAATTGTTAACGCTTCTACTGTACGAGATCCAGCTTTAAGAGGTGGGTAACAAGTTTCCTTCCTCACTGTCTTGCCTTCCCTAACTCAAGTCAGTCTTGTTCTATAATCTTGTATTTTTGTATTTTAACGCTAGTCCGTGGTTAAAAACAAAATTAAATACGCGATTATTTTACAAACGCGCTCACGAGATGGGGTTCCTTCGTCGACGTAAATATCCTGAAAGGATTTACCTTGTATGTATATGTTCTTAATGGCGTGGAGCCGCGGATGCACAGTGGTTAGTGCACTGGCTTCCTAGCTCGGTGTTCCATGGTTCGATCCCCAGTTGAGGTGGGATTTTTTAGACTACAAACGGCTCCGGGGTCGACCCAGCCTCATGAATTGGGTACCAGAACAACTCTGGGAAGGTTAAGGCGGCCGGCGTGATGCTGACCACATCACCCCTTGTGTGCCGATGGTCAAGAAAATACAGGCCTAACACCGTATTCCCAATATGCCTCAATAGGCATGTAACGGGATCCTTCTTAATGGCGTACTACATGTCACTCGTCAGAAGGCACTCAACGAAAAAACCTACTGCCAGATCGGATAGACTCAAACTCGTCTGACCATTCCGTCCTCATTATTTGGCAGTGAAATAAATTTTTTTTTGTCATTCGCAAATTCTTGATCTGTTAGGTGACCAGTGAAACTTTATATGATGTACCGTTCGGGGCATATCGTAGAATTAAGAATTTAAAGGACATTCCTGCTCACAGCCGTTCGATGAATACTAGCCCTACACATTTTGGCACTAAGGCATGTCCACGCGTAGGTGTCGTACTTGACCGTTCGTGTGTCCAAACACAAACTGTTTCATTTCCGAAAGGCTATTTGTTATCATTGAAACCTTTACTTCTGAATCCAAGTATCCCGTGTATACTATTATTTGTATAAGGTGTGGAATTACTTAAGGTGTGGGCAAGCGTTTATTAGACAGATTTCTAGAGCATTTGACAGACATTTCTGGCAGGGCTTATAAACCTGTGACAGTTCACTTTAACAGTCCTGGCTATTCTAAGACTCTTAATATACACGTGACAGTAATCTGCTCATATCATGGGGATGACAGTGTTGCGTGCATATTTTGACGCACATATTACAAAAATCGATATGGCTATTTAATATGGAAAAGATATAGACATTCATTCATTTGTGTATGAAAATGCTGTCTATGGGAAAGCTAGATAATCCATGATTGTTTTACACTTTTGATTATAGGAGTAATCGTTCTTGATATTGATTCGGCGCATGGATATGGCACTCATGTCCGTACTTATTTGTTAGGGCCAGAAAATAGATTAATTTGCTTATTATGTTTATGGCCTGAATTCATATGTATTACATATTATTAGTACAAGTAGAATCAGTCCTATATTGTATATTTTGGAAGGGTAGGCAGGACTATATTCTTGTTATGCCGCTCTAGCGGAAGTATGAGTTGTCTTGACAAGTCGTGATGAGTTCCGATGTACCGTTTACAATGGCGGTTACGCATTTTTAAGGGCTGGTACATTCTTAAGTAAAAATGATTTATGAAGTGGTTTTTCTTCTGTAGGAGATTGTGTCTCTACTAGAGTTTGTGTTAGAGACTCTCCTAATGTACGGTATCATGTATGATTCGGACTCCAGGTAATGCCAGACCCTATTTTTGATGATCTCATGTCGGTTAGACCTAGCTGGAATGTTATGCTTCGCAACGCTAGGGTCATGTTTGTATCGACGAAGATGACGGGCTTCCATACAGCAGTTATGTCTACGTGAAGTAACTGGATTACTGTAGAACTGTATGGAGAAACTTTAGGAAATCATTCATATGCATTTCAAATTAACTTTGGCTTATATATACCCTCCTGTGAGTGAGTGAGCGACTACTCAGGAAGGCGGCCATGTTACATTCCTGTCATCATATTTTTGAATCACTGTCCAAAGAACGGGGCATGTATCTTACTATTCGGACAGTGGCAAGGAGATCTCAATTTTGATAGAAACCCCTTATCGTGGTTTCATAATATTATATAACCTATGAACATAAAGCAACTTTAGTTACTTACCGATCCGCCTTCACTGACGCGTTTAGTCAGATAGGGGATGCGGCCATAATTTATGATAACATTGGAAGCTATTGATGTACTACCCATTATTTATGAATGTGTCATGATATGGGATCTACTATGTATGCCTGCAAATTGATGTCTCAACATATACCCATGATTTACTCGTTATGTCCCAGTGTGTGCGTCTAAATAAACTGTGTAAACAAAGATTCCAGCAGTCTGCATTGGTGCCTTGTAGACATAAGTGAATGAGTGCTTAGATTGGTCAGAACACGAACAGTACACCATTCGCGTTAATCACACTCTACACTTCTACTCCATATATACACCATCCTGCGTCGGTTGAATTGACCAAGTTTAGGGCCTGCTTCCCCTGGAACTTTAGAGGGAAACTACTGTTTACAGCTGCCTTTGCCTTCCCTAACTCAGGACTAGGGTGAGTTACCCATTTACAGCTGGGTAGACTGGAGCATGCCTGATCTCAACAACTCTGTACACTACAATGGACATATACAGTAGTGGCACCACAAACAACATGCTACAGTGATTGATAGTGGTGCTTTACAGAGGAAAGAGAACACACCATACACCACACTTCTTTACAGTGACATTTTACAGTGTGAGCACTTTACAGACAGGAACGCCTTTCTTTGGCAAATCGTCTTATTTTCAAAGAAGAGTATATTTCCCTTTATGAATAAAATGTCCAATATGAAATTTATTAATTTGCTGACATCCACTGGTTATTCGCTATTTCATTTTACATTAATACCTTGATTTTTAAAAATTTAAATACGTTTTTAACAAAGACCAAAAACATAGATAATCTTAGTAGTAATTGTCAAGCTATGGAATAAAAATAAAAAGTCTAACACAAAAATAAGAAGATTCAATTCAAATGTTAAGTCAGTCCAACTATATGGCCTGAAACACTGAGAACAACAAAAACAACAACCAAAAAGTTACACTTTCATAACTAAGTGCTTGCGTAGCATAGAAGAATCGAAGCGGTTTAATGAGATCACTGATGTGGAACTGATGACAAGAACAAAACAAGTGCCAGTCGAACAAGGGATGAGAAGAAGACGATGGAGATGGATAAGATACACATTGAGGAAACCAGTTGATAGCATTACCACTTCTTCTTCTTTGATCCATAACCACCAACCGTCAAAGCAGTCAGCGGCCATCACGCCTGGTAGCGTCTTGTAGGGCAGTAACAAATTGATTCCACTTTGCTCGGTCGGCGGCCATCCTTCGTACAGTGCCCCAACTGTGGTTCATTCTTTGCATCTCAGCTTCCACAGTTCTCCGCCAAGTTGTTTTTGGTCGGCCTCTCTTTCGCTTTCCCTCGGGGGTCCATAGCATAGCTGTTCTTGTGATGGTATCAGGGTCTCTTCTGAGGACGTGGCCAACCCAACTCCAGCGTCTGCCAGCTATGATGGTGTGCATGTCCTCCTGGTTACTCCGAATAAGTAGTTCTTGGTTGCTGATGGTGTTTGGCCAAAAGATTCGGAGAATTTTCCTTAGGCAGATTGTGTGGAAGGAGGACAGTTTCGACATTTCCTTCTCTGTTACTCTCCAACATTCCGCACCATAGAGAAGCACAGAAAGTACACAGCTCTCATACAGTCTTAATTTGGTGTTTGTGCTGTACTGGGAAGACTTCCAAATGTTGTTGAGAACAGCAAAGGCTGTTCTCGCTTTATTCATTCTGTTGTTAATGTCCTTGCTTGTTCCGCCGTCAGGTGTTACTATGCTTCCTAGGTAAGTAAATGTGTCTGTCTGTTCTAACCTCTGGTTCCTTACTGTTATTGGCTTAGGATTGCCCACATTTGGTGTCATGACCTCTGTCTTCTTCAAATTGATGTTCCGGCCAACCTGCTGGCCGTACTTATTCAGTCTATCGGTTTTGTCTTGAATGTGTTGATGTGAATGCGCGAGTAGTGCAATGTCATCTGCATATTCCAAATCTTCCAGCGTAGAAAACGTTGTCCATCTAATACCTCTTGGACTGCCCTCTGTTGTCTGGCGCATCACCCAATCTACGACTGTCAAAAATAATGTTGTTGATAAGGGGCATCCCTGTTGTACTCCTGTTTTCACTTCGAAAGTTACATTACTCGATCCAACACTGCACGTAAAGTTAGAATAGAGGCTTTTTATAATGGAAACAATGCGGCTGGGAATTCCATAAGCCCTCAGAATTTTCCATAGGCTGTCCCTGTGTATGCTGTCGAAAGCCTTTTCAAAATCAACAAAGTTAATGTACAGCTGTCTCTGCCATTCTGAGCACTGCTCTATAATGTTCCTGAGGGCAAATATATGATCTGCACATCTTCTGTTCTTTCTGAAGCCCGCTTGTTCTTTCCTCAGTTTATGGTCAACTGCTTTTGAAATTCTCTGGATGATTATCCTGCCTAGTATTTTGCTGGGAACTGAGAGGAGGGTAATTCCTCTCCAGTTGTTGCAGTCTGCAAGGTCGCCCTTCTTGGGCAATTTGACCATTATTCCTTTACTCCACTCTGTTGGTGTTGTCTCAGTTTCCCAGACTTGTGCAAATAGTGGTTCTAATAGTTCTGCTGCTAGTTCAGGGTCTGTCTTGAATAGCTCAGCAATTAGATTGTCGTGTCCAGGCGCTTTTCCATTTTTTAGCCCTTTGATAGCTGTGATAATTTCTTCTTTTCGTGGAATGTCTGTATTTACGTTTAAGTCGCTTTCAGCTTCAGGAACATTCAGCTGAGTCTCTGGTGGTTCCTTATTCAGTGTTTCTCTGAAGTGCTCTGTCCATCTTGTTTCCTGCCCCTGTTCTGTGGTGATGAGATTTTCTTGCTTGTCTCTTACTAACGTTATGTTGTTTGCACCTCGTTTTCCACTGATAGCTTTAGTTATTTTATAAACTGTGCTTTGTTCATTTCTCAGGATAGCATTAACAGGCAACCCTTATTTTGTAATTTCCAGGGAATGGAATGTAGAGGGAGACCAAGGAACACGTGGAGAAGAGAACTGGAGACAGGCATGACGGGGATGAACATGACAAAGAAAACCTTGAGATGATGACATGAAACAAGAAGATTTGACAGATGTTTGTTGAAAGCCTATACTCCTTGGTGAGCTGAAGGGTGATGACGAAAAATATCAATCAGAAAACAATCTGGAAAAATGTTTACATTGAGGCTCTTTATTAGATCACAAATACTGCGAACAAAGCCCAGAGTTTAATGACTCTACTTAAACAAACAGAAATAAGATTACCCCAGCAAATAAGAAGAAAACAAAATCAACCTGATTAGTTAGAACAAGCGATGAGTTTTTTTTACTTTTAACAATTGCACAGCAAAAAAAGTACAGGCAAAAAGTAAAGAAGGCAAATACAATTTTCCTATTAACATTTCCAGCATTCCTGACTCAATGATGTTACAGCACGTGACCTCTGATGATCTGTCCAAAATTATGGCAACATTCACCAAATTCATGTTTGTTCGGGATCCGTTTTCAAGGCTGTTCTCTGCATATGTGGACAAAATACTGGTAACCTCAGACAGTGGCTTGAATCTTATTAACTACTTCATAAAAATGTAAGTATAGATACATCTATTGAAAACTATAACCATTTCCTTATTAAGTATATTTACCACTCGAGCGGTATGACGCACTATGCAGTGATACACTGTTGTCCCAAGAACCGCCTGCTACGCCCATTTACTTGTAGTCAGATGTCCTAATATCAGCATGTTAGACAATACAAAGCACACTTATTTGCTCCATGAAGGCTTAATAGTACTTCAAAAGAAAGCTATCCCCCGTTCTTTTACTGTTCGATTAGCGCTTTTTCAATATAACAATGTTTCTATTTTATGCCATGTCCCCGTTATATGCTTACAAAATTCGATTTTACGCTGTGCGCAAAATTCCGTGGCAGGCAGGAGTAGAACTTTCAAGTTCATTCAGGGTGGTAGAATAGTTATTGCTAGCATAATTAAGCGTGAACTCCGCCTAGGCCGGTCCCAAGCCCGGCTGAAAAAGGAGGAGGGCGGCCTGCATGGAGGCCGTAAGGACGCAGTCCCTCCACCATGCAAAGGCACAACAGGCCAATCACCTGATTGCTTTAAATCATGATTACGCGAACAAAAAGAGAAAAAACCGGACTGCTTCTAAAGGCGACGAACTGGAACGGACTACGACTTATGGAACTTGGAACACAAGAAGTATAAATGGGAAAGAAGAGGAGCTGTTGGAAGAGATGAGGAAAGCAAAACTAGAAATCCTGGCTATAACGGAAACAAAGAAAAAGGGACAAGGAGTCATGGATCTCGATGGCAACACGCTGCTCTACAGTGGTATACCCACATCTGAAAGAGCTAAAGGTGGCGTGGGTTGCATTGTGGCAAAAAACCAAAAAGATAGTATCAAGGGATGGAACTTTGTCTCGGAGCGCATTATGGTTGTAAAACTAAAAGAAGGAGAAACCATAGTCAACCTGGTCATAGAGTATGGGCCAAATGAGGATGAGAGAGCGGAGGTCAACGAGGAATTCTTCGAGCTGCTTCAAAGGACAGTGGATGACTGCCTAGATGAAATTATCATGATCGGAAATTTCAATGCCAGAGTTGGAAATGACCATGCTAGATTGGGTGGAGTTATCGGAAGATATGGAGAAGATACTCTCAATGACAATGGAAAGCGATTCCTTAGATTCTGCAGAGCGGAATCTGATCATTACAAACACAAAGTTCCCCCATAAGCGCATACATGCATACACAAGATGTGAACCAACAAAGAATGAGAAGTCAGTGATCGACTATGCCATTGTTAGAAGGAGCTCATTCAAATATGTCCGGGATGCTAGAGTCTGGAGGGGGCCAGAGATTGGAAGTGATCACTACCTGCTTACAATCAAAAGAACAACTGAAAGAGTTGCTCAGCCTAGGAACTGCCCAACATCACGTAAGAAACCAAGTAAACGAACTGGAGAAATGAGCATTAAGACCTACAAGCTGAGAGAGAGCCAGAAATTAAGACCAGATATCAGGGGATTATTGCTACAGCGGTGAGAAACACAGAAGAACAACCTGATGACTTGGAAACCCTCTGGCTTAAATTCAAGGACATCATAAAGACAGCTGCTGCAGAAGCATGTGGTGAAGTCCGACTTTGGATTAAGAGAACGAGGACACCTTGGTGGACAGAGGAAGTCAAAGAGAAAAGAAGAAAGAAGGAAATGGCATGGAAACAATACTTAGGAGCTAAAAACACAGCAGGACAAATAGAGAATATGTGATACTCAGAACAGAAGCAAAGAACAAGGTGCTAGCAGCAAAACAGAAGTCCTGGGAAGAATTTGGAGAAAAGCCAGAAAAAGATGCGCAAGAAAACCAGAAATTGTGCTATAAGACCCTAAAGAACATGAGGAAGGAAAAACAATGCCCTCTCAAATTTATAAAGGACTAGCAAGGCAAATTGCTTACTGCCCCAAAGGAAGTAATGGAAAGATGGAAAGAATATTTCTCAGAACTCCTTGATGGTGAGCAAGGTTAAGCATCAGAAACGATAACCACTTGCACAGAAGGGGAAACCAATGGTGATGAAGATGATATAAAGATGGAAGAACTGAAGGTAGCACTGGAGAAAATCAAGATGGGCAAAGCATCAGTGCATGATGGTATAACACCTGAAATGGTTAAGTACATGGGAGCATCAGGCGACCAATTACTCTTAAGGGTCCTACAGGCAGGGGTACAACCGGACCATACCAAAAGATTGGGAGATTGCAATCATAACACCAATTTTCAAAAAGGGTGACAATCGACAGCGTGGAAACCATAGAGGCATATACCTTCTCAATGTCCCTGGTAAAATCTACTCTAGAATCCTAGAGCAGAGACTCCGACGCCTAGCTGAGCCACAATTGGATGAGGTCCAGTGCTGATTCCGAGCAAACCGAAGTACTCAAGACCTAATCTTCACACTCAGACAACTGAGTGAAAAGGCTCTTGAGTATAAGAGTGAGATCCATCTTTGTTTCATAGATCTTGAAAAGGCATTTGACAGGGTCCCCTGGAGCAAACTTTGGGACTGTTTGGAATGGAAGAACATTCCAGCATCTCTGATTCATGCTATACAGAGCTTCTACAAGTCTTGCAGAAATTGAGTGAGGACAGTAAACCATAAGTCAGAAGAGTTCAGGACCACCACTGGTGTAAGACAAGGTGATATTATGTCACCTTATCTTTTCATACTCCTCATGGACGATGTCATCAAGGCGTGTAAGGAGAAAACAAGAAAGTATTCAGTGGGGTACTGGAAGATGAGACAGGTCTGTATTTCAGAGCTGGCATTTGCTGATGATGTTGCCATGATTGCAAAATCAGAGGCACATCTCCAATCCAACCTGCAAGTCTGGAAGGAAGAGCTGGAGAAGAGAGGGATGGCCATAAGCAGCTCTAAAACAAAATCCATGGTGATATCACGAGAAGAAAGAAGGCATCAGATTAAGCTGGAAGAACAGGTCTTGGAGCAGGTCGACCACTTTAACCTCGGAGGTATTTAACATCGGAGCTATTATAAACCGAAAGGGAGTCATCAAAGAAGAGTTGGCCACTTGAAAAGTAGCAGCTGTGAGACTTTTTCAGGCCATAAATCGAGGATTCCTCAACAAGAGAGAAGTTGGTAAGAAAACGAAGCTGGCTGTATACTGCTCCACCTATATCCCAGTCTTGACATATGGATGCGAGTCATGGGCAATGACTATAACCCACAAAAGCCAGATCCAAACCTCAGAAATGAGGTATCTGAGGAAGGTGGTTGAAGTAACAAGAAGAGACATGGTCCGCAACCAGACGATACATCAAGGCCTAAAATCCCACCCCCTGCAGACCCAAGTAGAACAGTCCCAACTAAGATGGTTTGGCCATGTCTGCAGAAAGGGAGAAGATCGGCTACCACGACAAGCATGGGAAACAAAGAGCCAGGGATTCAGGCCCCCAGGACGACCAAGAGTCCGCTGGGAGGACAACATTAGACAATCTTTGAAGGACCGAGGACTAGAATGAAATCAGGCCAGGAGGAAGACAGCCGATATGATAGTCTGGAGTTCTCTCTTCAAAACGTTTACACCTCACGGTAGAAGGGGAACGACTAAGTAAGTATAATTAAGCACGACCTAAAAATGGAATGCAGTTCTCTGGTAATCCGTAACATAGAACAAGAGCGTAATTGATGCAAGGTGGTTCTTGAAGAGAAAAGGGTGGCAAACGTTTCTCCTCCAGTATCTTCTGCCTCTATTGACGAAGTAGCCGTGTCTTCTACATCAGGTGTCAGAAACACTTTCACAACACCTACAAAACCTAGTGCTTACCAGACGTCTGAAGATGAAGCCAGCTTTGCTGTGACAAATGTAGCCTCACAAGTGAGAACGTAGTAGTGATTAAATTCCTATAATATTTTTAAAAATATCTTTAGTTAGTACTTTCTTTGATCCTTAGCGGCCGACCGTCAAAGCAGTCAATGGCCATCACGCTTGGTGGCATCTTGTAATGCAGCAACAAATGTATTCCACTTTGCTCGGTCGGTGGCCATCCTTCGTACAGTGCCCCAACTTTGGTTCATTCTTTGCATCTCAGCCTCCACAGTCCCCCGCCAAGTTGTTTTTGGTCGGCCTATCTTTCGTTTTCCTTCGTATTCTTCCAAAAGATTCGGAGAATTTTTCTTAGGCAGGTTGTGTGAAAAGAGGACAATTTCGACATTTCCTTCTCTGATACTCTCCATCATTTTGCACTATAAAGAAGCACAGAAAGCACACAGCTCTGATCTGATCTTAATTTTGTGCTTATGCTGTTGTTGTTAGTACAGAACATACATAATATTTTGTTTGTGCTCAGTATGTTTGATAATTATATGAGGTTAATAAATGTTATTTAGTTATTGTTTTCTATCACTTTTTATCAAATGTTCATACAGTTTTCATGAACTTGGGAACGAGTTAATTTTCGTTTAGCACTTTCTCGGTTAGCACTCGATATGTCAGGAACGAATTAACAGCTCTAAGTGGGGGATTGGTGTACAGACTGTCCACTCCATCGACGTATGCGACTTACGACTACTCGTACTTACGATTACCATTTCTTTAATTTTATTACATTATTTTCGATTCCTGATGTTCACTCATGTTTCATAAATTACACTACAGTGCAGAAATGTAATTATAATTTGTTTTTTATATTATTTCAGTATTAACAAAGAGTAAGTAACATTAGTTTAAGATCTGAAGGCCTGCACATATTAGTTGGACAGAAAGTTAATTGTTGATATATCCTTACAGTTCATATATACAGTGATTTTCGACATAAAGCCATATCGCCTTTCGACTGGGTTGTCGCAACTTAACCCCAACATTTTCCCCCCATCGTTTTGATTTCAGGGAAAGTCTGGTAAGCGCGTAGCTCCAGAGCGGTCACTCTGTTACGCAAACATTCTTGTAGTTTCGGCACTGGCAGTAAAGTCCCTTGGAATTTTCACGCTGTTTCTTCGGGCTCTGTCCAGGTGTTCCGACACCTGCGGCCGATTTCTTGTATATATTGAGTCTCCTTCTGCGTCTAACTGCTTCTAGTCCCTGGAACTTCCATCGTGAGGCGGTAGAGATCTTTTTGCATTTTGCCAGCTACTTTTAGTGTGGGAAATTCTTCACAATATTCTCAATGCTCCGTAAGGAACCCAAAGGGAAATGATTCTTCACAAACTCGGTAAGGATTACCAAGTAACGTGGTAGTTGTTTGCTGTCCTTGGGTTTTGGACTTAGACGGATATAGTTCGTTTGTAGTGGGTTCTAGCATTTTTAAGGCTCGGCCATTATTCAACAAGCACTAAGAAGCTATAGTTAGTTTGTTTTTAAGGAAATTGTGTTTGTATGCTACTTACGTTTAGTGTTGCTAAGCCCAACTGTGAATGGACCTTAAGATGAGTCAGGTCATTGATAAAAGAATAATTCCCCCCCCCCCCCCCCAAGTGCAACTATATAACTGATTGTTAGGTGGAGGGAATTCTTTTTAACACAGAGTGTAACTTTAAGCGATTTTCTTTTTTTTTCTAGCTTCTGCGGCGGATCCTTATAATTTTTTACACAACATGTAACTTTAATTTATTTGATTACTTGTCTACTGTATGGATACTTTGAACTTATTTAGAGATTTACCCAGAGTAGTCTTATTTTTTTTTTTTTTTTTTTTTTCCTTAACCAGCGGCACTTGGGCTTTCAGCCCTTCGGCCCAATGACATGTCATTGCGAGGCTGGGGAACCTGAGGACTTTCCTTCCAACCCGGTCAGGAGCTTCGCTCCTTCCAATCCACAGAGGGTTTATCACAGGAGCCGTTCAGGCTATTCAGTCAAATTTCCGGCCGTAAACATTTCTTCAAACGCCGACGCCCGGGTTTGAACCATGAACACCTGGTCGCCAGTACAACGCCGAAGCCATTACACCAGCGCGGCTCCCAGAGTAGTCTTATATGTTGTCATATGGAGTACATGTAAGTATGATGGTATTAAGCATGCCGCAGCCCAGTGAGATTAATCATAGACTGGCTTTGCGATTTATTTTGACGCCTGTGTGTTAGACAGAACTTCCATAAACGTTGTAAGGTCAGTTCCGCGCCAGATACATGGGGCAGGAATGTTTACATACCGACCCCGAGCACCCCCCCCCCCCACTGCCAGCCGTGGGTAACCACTGATTACGCAAGTTGCGAGTTTATCAGGTAGGCCTGCCCCAGGCACCTACTAGCTCGCTCGCTTATTTAGCGGTCAGTGAGAAGGAACGACTAAAAGTGAGAGCAAAGCCATTCAACATATCAATCTTACAAACTTATGCACCACCTAAAGATCATAGCGAGGAAGAAATAGAAGAATACTATGAAGAGCTACAACACACACTTAAACCAGTCAAATCAACAGATGTGTTGATAGTAATGGGTGAAATGAATGCAAAAGTAGGAAAAGGAAAATACAAGAAAATAGTAGGACAGAATGGATTAGGGACAAGAAATGATAGAGGAGACACTTATCCAGTTCTGTGAAGAAAACCAGCTGGTCATATATAACACCTTTTTTGAACACCACCCAAGGAAATTATACACAATCGAAAAGCCCGGGAGATGTAACAAGAAATCAAATTGACTATATCATGATAAAACATAGATTTAAGAACAGTGTCACGAGTGCAAAGACACATCCTGGCGCCGACATAAATTCAGATCACAATCCAGTCGTCATCAAAGTAAATATAAAGCTGAAAAGAACAGGAAACAGAAGACAGGGGGAACCCCAGATAGAAATGTCAGCACTGAAACAACCAGATATAAAACAAAAATATCTAATCGACGTCAAAAATAAATATCAACAGTTATTGACAGAAAGCATGGAGCAGTATAGAAGAGAAAAACCAGAAGAAAAAGTAACCACAAAATGGAAATGCTTAAAAACAAGCATACAATCAGCAAATGCAAATTTAACTAAAAAGGAGCCTAAGAAAATCAAATGTGGATGACAGATGACTTCTTGAGTAAAATGGCAGAAAGAAAGAAAGCAAAATACACTCCAGAATATAAAACTATAGACAATGACATGCGTACTATGTGTAGACAAGCAAAAGAACGGTGGATAGAAACAAAATGCACGGAAATAGAAGACTTGGAAGCAAAGCACATGACAAGAGATATACATGAAGAAATAAAGAAATTATCAAATAGGTCGCGGTTTGCACAAGGAGGAAGCTGTATCAAGAACAAAAATGGTGTAATCTTACTTGATGAGAAAGACATATCAAACAGATGGGCAGAATACGTAAAAGAACTATTCGAGGACAACAGAGGTAAAAAACCATCAACAGATTCTAATGAATGCCCAAACATTCTCAGATCAGAAGTAGAGAATGCAATACATATGATACAAAAAGGAAAATCAGCAGGCATGGATAACATAAAAATTGAAATGATAGAAGCCCCGGAGAGCTTTGGTATAGATACAATCGCATATCTATGCAACGATATGCAATACAGGATATACACCCCACGACATGAAGACATCAGTCTTTCTAACATTGCCCAAAAAACCAAATGCAACAGAATGTTCAGACTTCAGAACAATCAGCCTGATGAGTCATGCAATTAAGATACTGCTCAAAATCATACAGGAAAGAATAAACAGTAAGATAGACAGTGAAATCCAAGATGAACAGTTTGGTTTTAGACGGAACAATGGAACAAGAGAGGCAATATTTTGTCTAAGAATATTAGCAGAAAAATATACAGAGGTCCAAAAAAGTATGTATATGTCCTTCATTGACTATAAGAAGGGTTTTGACAGAGTCCATCATGAGAAAATAATTGAATGCCTCGAAAACATAAGTATT
Organism: Oreohelix idahoensis; assembly: GCA_024509875.1. Taxonomy (NCBI): domain Eukaryota; kingdom Metazoa; phylum Mollusca; class Gastropoda; order Stylommatophora; family Oreohelicidae; genus Oreohelix; species Oreohelix idahoensis. The sequence continues at coordinate 36,642 of JAMPIV010002215.1, forward strand.
GATGGAAAAGATATTGTGGTGGGTTTTGATGTTATGAATTGTTGTTATGTATTATTATTGTATTAAATGAGATCAGCTATGAAGGTCCCTGAATTTAACCAATAGTATTGTAAACTTTTCAGAGTACCTTTCCGCTACCACCCTTTTGATCTCATTCAAAATTAATCTATATTATTATATAAAATGACTTCGTGTAGTGTCTAGGGTTATGAAGGTAGGGTGTAATGTGCAATAACCAACAAACATACAAACAAATAGTTTATTATCCACAACCACCAACAGTATTACAACAATAACATACAAACGACACTTTAAAAGGCTATCTTATTTAAGACAGTGGTTGAAATTTGTGTAAATACAATTTTTTACAATTTATTATCCTGATTCTAATTTATTTTGAACCAGGACTGACAATCAAAAGTGAAATCAAAAGAATCATTTACAACATTCCAATAACACAGTAGATCTTCTGTTCATACATACAATATTATTCTAATATAAGTGTGTAGTTGTATTCTTCTACTTTGAGGTAATACTGGTATTAAACCATAGGTTGTTGGTTATAATCCCTCCCTTTAAGTTATGTCTGTTTTCGTTTGTCACTTGTGGAAATATTATTACTATGCACAGTTTTCTTTACTAGCACTTTCTAGTCTTTTAAGTTGAGCTGCCAGGTGCCGAACAAGAACTTATCTTGGCAGGAGAATACAGGTAGAACGTTTCCTCTGCTCGCTTGACAATCTTTTCCACCTTTTTGATAGGCAATAGCCACTAGCATGGGCTCGAAGTGTACAGATAGCGTCCTGAATCGAGCAGTTCTCAGGCGTTTGGTACTACATTAACGTCAGTACCCAGGACCCACATTTATTCAATGAAATACACAGTGAACGATGACTGGCACACTTTCGATCTGCAGTTCTGTCCAGGCTTTTGAGAAATATGGTTTTCACAGCACAAGCCTGATCTCATCGCTACTTGTCAAAATTTTGTTAGAAAATGGCGTCCCCAACTAATGCTTTTTTCCCAATATCAACTACTCTGGCCAATGATTATCCTTATTTCACTTGTAAACAAAGTCTTTCAAAAATACAATTCAATTTTCTACTACGTTACTCGGGTGATATATGTTTAGTACGAGGTCGGCCAATAATATTTCGTCTCACTTCAAATTCCACCCAATCCCCTGCATCGTACCATCTTAGCCAAGCTTTCACCTAATTTTTTCCCAAAAAAATATGCGATCCAATCTAAGCAGATATGACTTGACCTGACAGTATCTCTGATTCTCTATGTATTGTTTTATCAATATTTGATTATTTAATGGACTATTTAGATAACTAGCAACATATTCTTGGTCAGCAAGTCTTCAGGTACACGAATATACAATTTTTATGGGGCTAAATTGGCTTGGTTCAAAATTCTGTTTTTTTTTTCTATGTTAGTTGTTTATTTTTAAAGTACGTACGAGAGCTTATGTCATTCGCAATAAGAGCTAAGCGTGTTTCCATGACCGTAGTGTCCACATTTCTAACTTTTTCATCATATTGGGGAAACCCGCCTAGGGCAAAGCGTGCAAGTCGGTTGTAGAGTTAGAACCAATTTGAGACGTGATTTGCGTGTGTTATCTAGCCTTGCCCCTCCTTTCCCCAAATGCAGTTAGGAAAATATTTCTTAGAACTAGGAAAAGTGGTTCGTTTATGTCAAGGACGAATTTGAAAAACAGGGTACCGTTTTGTTCGGCTTATGCGTTTGCAAATAGTAAGCTGAAGGCGTAGGCGACAACCTACGATTCTCGCCAAAAATTTTTAGTACTATCTTATCTTGACTTTATGCACTATACTGTTATATTCTAATTTAGATATTGTATTTAGAAGCTCACCACACATATCCCCACTTAGAACAGACAATCATATGTCAGTTCCTACTTTTAAATACACATAGATAATTTTACTATCTATGCCTGGTGACTACTCTGATGTTCGTCGTACGGATGTCTGCTTAAAAAATCAGCGCCAACATTGGTTTTGCCGGGAATGTATTCTATGGTAAACTGGTATGGCTGTAAGAGCAACGGCCAGCGTAATAATCTAGCATTTTCATGCCTTGCTTGTGACAGACATACGAGTGGTTTATGATCTGTTTGGATCTTAAATGATTTACCATAAAGATAAATCTGGAACTTCTTTATAGCCCATATGACTGCCAAACATTCTTTTTCACTTGTTGAATATCCCCGTTCTGCTGTGTTCAACTTACGGCTAGCATAAGCTAGTGGGGTTAATTCCCCATCAAGTGAATTTGACCGTTGTAATAGAGCTGCACCTAAACCTATATTACTCGCATCTGTTCTCACAATGAATTCTTGACTCAAGTCAGGTAATTTCAAAATGGGCCTACTTGTGAGCTTTTCCTTCAACTCTTGGTAGGCTAATTCACACTGCGCTGTCCAAATAATTCTATCAGGATTTCCTTTGCGCGTTAAATCAGTCAATGGAGCACATATGGAGTTACAGTTTTTAATACACTTTTGGTAGAAACCGCATAATGAGACAAAAGATCGCACATCTTTTTTTGTCTGTGGTCTTGGTGCTTTTTTCAACTTCTCCAGGTTCTTGGGGTCAGGGGTCATGTTTCCCTGATGTACTGTGTGTCCCAAGAATTCCAGCTCTTTACATCCAACACAGCATTTCGTCGGTCTAGCTGTCAAATTTGTCTCTCTAAGTCGATTAAACAACATATTCAGAGAGTTAATATGTTCCTCAAATGTTTCTGTTGCTCTAAGAATATCATCCATGAAGTTGGTGATGCATGGATTATTCAGGGGATCCAGTAACTTTCTCATCATCCTCGAGAACACACTCGGTGCATTTTTCAGCCCGAATGGCAACATGTTAAATTCATAATGTCCTTCCGAGGTGCTAAAGGCTAAATAAGGTCTGACTTCCGGCTTTACTGGAATCTGATAGTAGCCTTTACTCAGATCCACTTTAGAGAAATATTTAGCTTTATTCAGCCTGGCAAACAGCTAATTTGTATCAAGTAATGGATCCACCTGACCTTCTGTGACAGCATTCAGTTTCCTGTAATCTATACACAGTCTGTGTTCTCCAGAGGGTTTTCTCAACAGAACCACAATGGAACTGTAAGGAGATTCACTGTGCGAGATAATCCCTTCTCTCAACAGATAATCTATTTCCTCCTTCAAAGCTTTTTCCTTAGCGAACGGGATCGAATAGGCTCTCTGTAACTGTCTTTTTTTCTTGTTGAGGTGATCACTGGCCCAAGACAGTATACATGTTGTTAGATGTGTAGTGCGAGCGTATGATGAATTGAGTGTGGGTGCGAATGAAGACGCGAATGTGTTTAGGCTCGTATAGATGTAGATCCTGCAACCCATACTCTCACATGCAGTAATCAAGGATGCTTTGACACTGCAGGCATGTTTCAAGACATTTATTGACGGGAACACACATAATATCAACAGGAACAGTCAGTGTAACAAGGTCATGCTGACCTGACATCGATAGGTATACATTTGGCATTCAAAAAGGTAAACATCAGAATAGACGTGCATGGTCAATAGCAAAGTTCTTCAATAATGACAGTTCGTAGCGTCGCCCTTGGCGTCTCTGACTAAACGCGTCAGATGCCTTAGTTACCTTGACACACAGGTGCAACTTGGCACTCCCTGCCAATTGCACATATCAGGCTGTAGTATAATAGCCGGAAGCACAGGCCTCGTCCTAACGTCGGCCGTGTACTTCTGTTAAATAGGTTATCACCAACCCTGCAGTAATACTTATTGTAGATAGAAGTTCCGCCAATCTGCGGCTCCCACAATATATCTTCGTCACTGGATTTCTGGACAATATAAGACTAACAGTCTTGGATGGCTACCTCGAGCACAAATATATAAGTTCTGAAAGGGCGGATCAGTGAGCTGCTGTTCACCCTAGGTAATCCTTTACATGTTCTGCCACCGAAAAGCGTAATAATGCATAAAGGTCGGTATTACCTGGTAAATGAATCCTCAGAACTACACAAGGAATTCTGTCGTCATCCCGACGCACAGAGATTCACTGGGGAAAACTGCCATAGCAGTTACTTCGAAGATTCTCCCCGAAAAAACAATGGACTCTTGGTCCCTTCAGAAAAACAGGACCTCCCGGCTTCCCGGAAGTATATCTCACTCCCGCTTAAAAAACCTTCCCATAGGCCTACGCCGAACTGTCAACCTCTGACCCTAAAGGTCAAACACAATGAATGAATAAACAAGGGAAGACAACCCCTAATCAACCTGACATCGCAGGTAAAGACACAATTATACTTATGATACAAACATAAGCAAATAACTTGACAGATGACTCCGTCGAAAATGACAGCAACATTACTACCACCCCCCTGTAAAAAAAAAAAAAAAATGCAATTTTTTTTTTTTTTAATATGTTCATGAGCAAGATAGCACCAGTATCACTTCTGTGCTCATGCAAACAATGAACCTAATATCAGGTACAATAGAAGAGGGTACAAATCATCTCCCAACATAGGAGAAAATATTTCCTTTAAGCCAAACAAACTAAGGGATACCATTCAAGAAACATAAGTTGCTGGCAATACCAATCATATATCAAACATTACTAAATAATATAATCATAGCAATATACAAATGTCAATGCTATTTTAGCAACATATCACTGATGGATGGACAAAATGAAATTTGTTAAATTATCTAAACATCATCCAAATACATTTGTATTACAACATATTATGATATTAAGGACAGACCTAAGTCTGAAAATATATCAGGAAAAACTAGGACACAAGATTTAACTGGAATCATGTGGGCATCTAGACAATATGTCCGCCATCACATTATCCGAACCACGGATAGCTCGCACCGTGAAATGGAAAGGCTGAAGAGCAATAGCATAACGAGTAGATCTCGAGCTCTTCAAATCCTTACTTTGCATAGCCGTAAGAGCTTTTTGGTCGGTTTCCATAAAGAAATGCGCGCCCAGAAGGAACCTTTGTAGCTTAAGAATGGACCAAACCATAGCCAACAATTCACGGTCCAAAACCGAGTAATTCCTTTCTGCCGCATTCAGCTTCCTAGAAATATACATTACAGGATGCAGAGTTCCTGAATATTCCTGCATTAGTGCCGCTCCAATGCCAGTGGAAGAGGCATCACTACGAAGGACAAAAGTCTTATCAATCGTCGGTAGTCTTAAGATAGGATGAGATGAGAACAAATTCTTAACCTGATCCAATGAAGATTGGCATTCTTGGGACCAACGCACCATATTAGGAGAACCTTTTTTCAATAACGTTGAAAGTGGTGCCATAATGGAGGACAGATTCTCAATGAATCTTCCATAGAATTGTATCAATCCCAAGAGACTACGCACTTGCTTTTTTGTCTTCGGAACCGAGATATTTAATATCTTTGAAATGTTTTGGTCCTCTGTCTTCAACAGACCATGACCAACTCGATGACCTAGGAAGGAAATTTCACTAAACCCAACAAAAGCTTTAGAGGGTTTAGCAGTCAAACTATGCTCACGTAGAGTAGATAGCAATTCCTTCAGACCCACATAGTGTTCTTCCCAAGTATCGCTGAAAAGACAGATGTCGTCTAAATATGCAATGACATCTGCACGATCTGATAGAATTCGTCGCATCATGCGTACGAAAGTCGCTGGGGCGTTCATAAGCCCGAAAGGCATAAAATTCCATTGAAACAGACCCCTAGGTGTCGAAAAAGCAGTGAGAGGTTTGGCGTGTTCCGTCAATGGGACTTGCCAATAACCTTTCGACAAGTCTAGTTTAGTAAAGAATTTAGCTTTAGAAAGTCTAATAAGTAGATCATCTAATAACGGCATAGGTTCAGCATCGAACTTCGTAACTTGATTTAATTTGCGATAATCAACGCAAAGACGTATGTTATTGTCTTTCTTTCGAACAATAACTATCGACGAAGAATAAGCTGAAGTGGATGGTTCAATTATTTGTAGTTGAATCATTTCATCCAATTCTTTCTCGACTTGTGCTTGAAAATGAATAGGTATTGGGTATGGTCTTACTCTGATCGGATTACGATCAGTAAGTATGATGTCATGTTCTATGACATCTGTGTGTCCAGGAATGTCGGTAAGGACATCCTGATATGATTGTAACGTAGAGGATACTTGACGCTGTTCCTCAAAAGACAAGTTGGAAGAGACTGTAACGTCTCTCCACGATTCCGTTGAAGTAAGTGGAATCGTAGGAAGAGGTAAGTTCACGTCAGAAAAAATAGTTTCCTCATCCTGTATAACGGACAGGGATGAGATGTGACCAAGTTGAACTGGAGAGTCGTCCGTCGCCTGGAAAATAGGCTGTAAATAGTCTGGACGTTCAATAAACTCTGTTAACATATTTATATGGAAGGTTTTATGCCTTCCATCCACATCGACAATATAGTCGACATCAGAAATTTTCGAGACTATAGTGTATGGACCCTTCCAAGAAATGAGAAGTCTATTCTCTCTTGAGGGCAGTAAGACATATGCTTTGTCTCCAGGACAAAGTTGACGTAGGCGTCTTTTCTTATTAGCAAATCGCCTAGCTTTTTCTTTCGCAAATTCGGAAGATGAAGTTGCTAACCTGCACGATTCGATAATCTTTTCTCTAAGAGCTATAACATATTCATATGACGATTGTGTATCATCGTCAATATTATCGGAAGTTATCAAATCGTGTAACAAGGACATTGGACCGCGCGGTTGCGCGCCAAAGACAAGTTCGAAAGGAGAAAACCCTGTATGCTCGTTGGGAACCTCTCTATAGGCAAAGAGGACTGCAGGTAAAACCCTGTCCCAATCTTCAGGATGATCCTCCGTTATCTTGCCAAGTAAGTTCTTTAGTGTCCTGTTAAGACGTTCTACCAATCCATTGGACATTGGATGATAAATACTACTGAGAGACCTTTTAATGTCTAGCGTAGCCATTACCTGAGACATAACGTCCGAAATTAACTGAGTGCCGTGATCCGACAGTATTTCTCCGGGGAATCCCAGACGAGAAAATACGAGCCAAAGAGCATCAGCGATATCGACAGTTGATATGCTCTTCAGAGGAATAGCCTCTGGCCAACGCGTGCACATGTCCACGCAAGTGAGGATAAATTGGTGTCCTCTGGCTGACTTAATTTTGAACGGACCAATGATGTCTATAGCCATTTTCTGAAACGGCCGAATCGGAATATCTGCAGCCTGAATAGGAGCAGCATGTCTCGGACCCCTAGACTTGACCTCTTGACAAATTTTGCAAGATCGGCAATAAATTCGGATGTCTTTATTCACGAATGGCCAAAAGAATGACGCAAGGACTCTAGTTTTAGTTCTGGAAAAACCCATGTGTCCAGCACACTGAGAATCGTGTGCATGCCGAAGAATTAAGGCTCTCATACACTTAGGCACAAGAATTTGCGAATGCATAGACTTGTCCGAGTGTTGTACCATTCGTACCAATATACCATTCTTCATAGTAATATACGATTTGTGATTCGTATTTTGATTGGGATCTCCTTTCTTTGCAAGAAGGAAGTATTTCTTCAAAGAAGGATCCTCTTCTTGACGTTTAACAAACGAGTCATGGGAAATCACCAAGTGCTCGTCTTGGCTATCAACTTCGTTACTATTATCAGATGAAGTTGGGGGATTAAGAGCTTGAGCTCTTGTCACCACTGCATTGACCGTTTGAATGTTTTCTTCTTCCCAACTAGAAATTTGTTGCGGGGTGCATTCCTTAACCCCATGAATACGACCGATTATAAGATCCGCAATAGGATTAGGAAGAAGACATGCATGGACATCTCCTGTGAAGAAAGGAGTGTCAATCCTAATAATAGCAGTAGGATAGCTTTCCATAGTACCACCAAATGTAACACATTTGATTGTTTTTCCAGTGGCACAGCAAGGATCTATCAGAGACTCCTTAACCCCGACGGTAGTACATCCCGAATCGAAAAGTACTGAGACTAGCCTATCATTTATTAGACCTTTATGTAAGATGAGAGATCCTCTCCCATCATGCGCAACTGTAGCAGGTAGAGCAGGTAGAGGGTGACCACAACTTAGCGTAGATACAGTTGATGAGTCAAACAATGTTAAGCATTGGGGGCATTCAGTTGCTCTCCCAAAATCGAAAGCACAACCAGTGATAGCCCTAGAGTTACCACTATCATTTGCTGTATTACAGGCTCCATCAAACTCTTGTTGTGCGGAGTTTGCCTGTTGGTAAGGTCTTTTCTTGTTAAACCTAGGTCTACCTCGATTATCATTTCCCCTGTAATTATTTTGACTATCATTTCCCCTGTAATTATTTCGACTATCATTTCCCCTGTAATTGTGATCATATTGTCTATTGTACTCATCATTCCGGTTTGAATCCCGGTTTCTAAATTCACCATCGTCATAATCTTGACGTCGAGAATGATTACCTCGAAAATTTGAATAGTTATCATTTGGATAGCCTTTGCGAAAGTGTCTCAAATTATTACCACTAAAATTACGAGAACTACCATCTTGTCTCCACTGCATAGACGAAGAACCATCATGTGTTGGATTACTCCGCTTCTGAGTGTAATTTTGATTACTTCCCCTATTCCAATTTTGTTGAGCACCCTGAAATTTTTTTCTGAAATTAGGGCCATATGGTGTTGCCGAAGCAGCTGGCAACCCTTCTTTCACTTTAGAATTGCTAACTGTAGCATGGGGATGTGCTGTGGCATACTGACAACAGTATTCCTCCATTTCTTTTAAGTTTTTAGGCTTACGCTCATGAAGGAATGCAAGAAAAGAATCATTAACAGATGACAAAACCTTATCTCGCAATAATAAGTCCATTAGACCTTCATATGTTTTCTCAATCTGAGACAACTCAACCCATCGTGTAAATGTACGACGTATCTTTGTAACAAAATCAGAGAAATCTACTCCATTTTCTGGCAACATTGTCCTAAAACGAAGACGATAGTCTTCTTGTTTTAATTGGTATTTTTTTAGCAATGCTGCCCTGACAACATCATAATTAGTCCTCTCATGTTCGTCTATTGTCATAAGAGTAGTCACTGTGTCACCTGTAAAAAATGGCATCAGTTGTTCAACATATTTTTCCTTTTTTATGTTATGCGTATCGCACAAAAATTGGAATCTATCTAGATAATCTGCTACGTCATCCTTTAAAGGATTGAAATGAGGCAATTTAATCCTACTAACAAACTCCTTTGTCGTACTCGAAGTTGTTTGCTGAGCACCCGTACTCGCCAATTTCAATTTCTCTAACTCCAAAATTGCGAGTTTTTCATCAAGTTCCATCTTCTGTTTTCTTTCCTCATGTTCCATTTTTCTAATTTCAGCCTCAGCAGCAGCTTGAAGTTTTTTTTTCCTCTGCAGCAGCTTGAAGTTTTTTTTCCTCTGCAGCAGCTTGAAGTTTTCTTTCCTCTGCAGCAGCTTGAGCTTGAATTTTTTTGTCTTCCATTTCCATCTGGAATTTTCTTTCATCAGCTGCAGCTTGAGCTTTCCTCTCCTCAGCAGCAGCTTGAGCTTTTCTCTCCTCAGCCTCTCTTTGATACCTTCTTTCTTCAAGTTCTAATCTTCTATTCTCAGCTTCTAGCTTCTTTAGTTCAGTTTCTGCTTTCAATTTAATTTCCTCTTTTTGTTTCTTTTCTTCTGACTTTAATGCAATGGCGAATTGAGCAGATGAATATTCTTCCAATTCTTTACCAGACTTACCAAGGGTCAACCCTTGCTGGATGAAGAAATCCAATGTAGACATTCTGTCTAATGAGATCAGAAACCTGAAAAAAAATTAAATAAATTACCTTATCCCACTTCAATGGGAGACAAGTCTGAAATGCTAGACTTGTATACTCACTTCACTTTATTTTACTGTCTTAGTCTTAGACAAAGACTTTGTATGTTCCTCTTGTTTATAATGTACCAAAAAAATCACTTGAGTACCTGTGGAAAAAAAAAAATTCCCTTATATCCCACTCACTATGGGCACAAGTCTTTTTTATAAAGAACTTGAATTTGTATATCACCTTGTCTCAATCTTTGTAGATAACAAGTCTTTTATCAAAGAACTTGTATAAATATCTTATATAATATTTTATTAAGAAACTCTATCTGAAGAGTCTACCTTATCAATAATATCAAAACATGACCAAGTATGTGTATGTAGACTGTGCATGACAGTAATGTAGTACAACCAAAAAAAAAAATACAAAGACAAAAATACAAAACAATACAAATGGCAACACTGTTTTAACCAAAAATGTGTAGAGAAATACACAAGAAAGGAGAGACCTACAGAATACAAACAAAACAAATCGACAATCAAAACTGAAAAACAGACAAAATATTACAAAAACAACGTTAAGTACAATTACATCACAGCTAACATCAATAGCGACCAATTGTCACTAGCAAATTTCCAAATTAAGAAAATTTGCACCTACAGACCGCTTACAGTAAGCCTCGATCAAGTGGCATATTTACCGTAAGACCCACCAACCGAAAAACCCGCAGAAAAATACACCAAAAACAGTAGAAGTGACATAAACATATAGCAATCAATTTCAATGTGTTGCAGAACAAGTTCAGTCACAGCTGAAACTAAAATAAATTTCTTGCTCCTTGCGAACACAGAAACGAAATGTCAAACGCGCACTGAACGTCAAATCCACTGTAACATAAAGTGGTATTCACGAACCAAAGTTACTATGACCTTCTCAAATTACGCCTTGCACATTGAATGTTTACAATTTCACGTAATGTTTACAGACACTTGACCTCCAACAGTGTAGCTTGAATGCTCTGACCTAGAAAAGTCTGTTGTTGAATGAAACGTGTCACAACCCGCAGTACTGTTTACAATAGGAACCCGCCTTCTATGCAGTTATGGTCCACGTAGCAAATGCCTAGCAGTTCACTTCAGTACTTGTCTTGTTATGCTTTATGTAGCATTATAATATAAATGCTCGTACTGTTTATTTGTGTCAACCGTTGATGACCTATATCTGTCCTGTTGTGGCCAAAACTTGCAAGTGTAGAATTAGAGCTGTGTTACGGCTGTCCCGTGTGTAGCTTAGACCCACAGATCAGAAGTGTAATGTGTACTTGTCCTTCTTATAACTTTCTCGACAAAACTGGAGACATCATACATGTAACAGCCAACCAGGAATGTAAATTTCTGGATCCATAAATGTCAACAATAATGTCAAATGCTCGCTCTGTTCTTTTTAAACCCACAGGTCTGGTCCATCAGAAATGTAAGTTTCTAGGCCACATTGGCGACAAGAAATGTATCATAAGAGCCCACGTAACTGGTCCACCAGAAATGTAACTGTCTTTTTTTTTCTTGTTGAGGTGATCACTGGCCCAAGACAGTATACATGTTGTTAGATGTGTAGTGCGAGCGTATGATGAATTGAGTGTGGGTGCGAATGAAGACGCGAATGTGTTTAGGCTCGTATAGATGTAGATCCTGCAACCCATACTCTCACATGCAGTAATCAAGGATGCTTTGACACTGCAGGCATGTTTCAAGACATTTATTGACGGGAACACACATAATATCAACAGGAACAGTCAGTGTAACAAGGTCATGCTGACCTGACATCGATAGGTATACATTTGGCATTCAAAAAGGTAAACATCAGAATAGACGTGCATGGTCAATAGCAAAGTTCTTCAATAATGACAGTTCGTAGCGTCGCCCTTGGCGTCTCTGACTAAACGCGTCAGATGCCTTAGTTACCTTGACACACAGGTGCAACTTGGCACTCCCTGCCAATTGCACATATCAGGCTGTAGTATAATAGCCGGAAGCACAGGCCTCGTCCTAACGTCGGCCGTGTACTTCTGTTAAATAGGTTATCACCAACCCTGCAGTAATACTTATTGTAGATAGAAGTTCCGCCAATCTGCGGCTCCCACAATATATCTTCGTCACTGGATTTCTGGACAATATAAGACTAACAGTCTTGGATGGCTACCTCGAGCACAAATATATAAGTTCTGAAAGGGCGGATCAGTGAGCTGCTGTTCACCCTAGGTAATCCTTTACATGTTCTGCCACCGAAAAGCGTAATAATGCATAAAGGTCGGTATTACCTGGTAAATGAATCCTCAGAACTACACAAGGAATTCTGTCGTCATCCCGACGCACAGAGATTCACTGGGGAAAACTGCCATAGCAGTTACTTCGAAGATTCTCCCCGAAAAACAATGGACTCTTGGTCCCTTCAGAAAAACAGGACCTCCCGGCTTCCCGGAAGTATATCTCACTCCCGCTTAAAAAACCTTCCCATAGGCCTACGCCGAACTGTCAACCTCTGACCCTAAAGGTCAAACACAATGAATGAATAAACAAGGGAAGACAACCCCTAATCAACCTGACATCGCAGGTAAAGACACAATTATACTTATGGTACAAACATAAGCAAATAACTTGACAGATGACTCCGTCGAAAATGACAGCAACACTCTCATACAGATTGGTGTTGGGTCTATGAGTTTCATATCATATTCTAATAAATTTGTATGCCCGGGTCGGTCCGTTAACACATCTGTATGATTATCCAGAACCTGTTGAACTCTCTCCCTCTGATTTTTTGTTAAGTGCGTACAGATTTTTACCTGTGCAGCGGTCTCACAAGGGTGTAAAGGATATTCATGAGAGGTAAGTGGTTCCTTTTTCATCTCCATTGCAACAGACAAGGTCAGTAGGTGTGTCTCTTTCTGGTTTTCTATGTCCAGATATTTTTTCAGGAGATTCACATGATAGATTTTCTCTTTCCCCTTCTTATCTATCTTATAATTTGTTCTAGACACCTTCTCTAGAACTGTATATGGACCTTGCCATCCAATTTGCAATTTATTATGGCTGCCGGGCAGTAGAAGGAGCACGTTCTCTCCCACAGCTAATTCTCGATCCTTCGCTTTCTTATTGTAATAGGCAGCATGCCTTTTTCTGGCTTGTCTCAAATTTTCATTGGCAAGTTTCCAGCCAGTTTTAAGACGGGTGGTCAGCTCGTTCACATATTGATATAATGAGGTAATATTTTCTTCTGCCTTTTCATCGGTCCATGTCCTTAAAAAGGCTACATATGGACTTTTAAATTTGTTGACCTATTTTTCCAGGCACCGGTATGGTCTCTTCCATTGGAAGCCTTATAGTGAGGACTTTTCTTCCTAGAATCATCATTCAAAAATCGACCACTACCAATTTTTTTCTTGGGGTTTCTTCCCACTTTAAATTCCTTGTGAGAGATCTTCTCTCTCTTTTATTTTCACCCAGTTCACATGATTCCGACCGAGGGATTGTCGGCTTATCCTGGGGTAAAACATTTCTTTGTACTCGTTGCATAGTGGCCATAGTAAAACATCCAAGTGAAGACTGTCTGTAAAAAGGGGGCCCCCATTCCACTTTGTCTACATTATTAATCCTATACCTTTTAGGAAGTACCAGCTGTCCCTGACAATTTGATCCAGTTCCCGCCTTCCTTTATATCAGGTTGTTCTTCATATAGAAGTCTCCTTTGCCTGGAGGTTTATGACATTTGGCTTGAGGGTCTTATCCCCAGCCAGCGCCTTCCTCATCTCATCTGGAGGGGTATTTATCAGATTATCCTCCTCCTGTTTAGACTGTGATCTGGTTTGAAGCGTGGCCATGTACACAGGTCTCTTTTTACACACTTCGGTGTTATGGTTGTCCATCCGACACCAACTACAATATAACCTACCTTTATGAAAAGGTTTTCGGTCATCATATTTCCTTTCATTGAATTGTGGGGTTTTATTGTTATAATCATTGCGTGGCCTATCAAACTGGTGCTTACCTTCATGCTGTTCCCTATCGTCAAACGTATTAACGTTTTGAGGTGCCTTAAAATTGTCTACCTGTTTCTTTTTATTACCAACAACCTCTGCCTGGGCTGCCTGATACCTCTCAGCGACATTTAGTAACTCACCCAGCCTCTTTGCACCTTGTTCCATGAGAAACTTTCTCAGGTCTGGAGCCATGGACTCTCTTAGCTGCTCAGTAAGGATCATCTCCTTAAGATCTTGGGTTTTCCCCAGAGCAGTCTATTTCTCCAAGTAGGTCTCTAACCGTGCAGAGAACTGGTGATAGGTCTCACCCGACAGTAGTTTGGCATTCCTAAATTTTTTTTTATAAAATTCTCCGTTCTTTTCGTATCTTAATAAAAGAGCCTGCTTTAGCATGTCGCAATTGTCTTGGTCATCTCTGCTCATCTTGGCAAAAACTTCATAAGCCGTTCCCCTGAGCCCTTGGGATAACTTAAGGCTCCACCTCTCTCTCTCTAACCCATATGTAGTAGCTAAAAGTTCAAATCTACTTAAGTACCCTTCGATGTCATCGTCTTTCTCAACAAAATGATCTACATGAAAACCCAAAGCTGAGGTTGAGGCTCCCTGACTAGCAGTGGCATCTGAGGCAAAGGGGCTGGCACCATTTTCAGGAGCATGGCTTTGAATTTCCAACTACCTTAGTCGTAACTCGTGCTCCCTTTGTAATCTTTTCTCCTCCTTTTCTGCTTCCCTTTCAGCAGCTTGTCTCTTTTCCTCTGCTTCCCTTTCAGCAGCTTGTCTCTTTTCTTCTGCTTCCAACTTCTTCTCTTCATACTGGAGCCTTTTAATCTCTGCCTCCCTATCTGCCTCAATCTGCAGCCTCTTAATTTCTTTGCCAGCCTCAATTTGTAACCTCTTCTCTTCAGCTATCTTCCTATCCTCTCTTTCAATATACTTGACGCATTCTGAAGTTACATATTGGATCAAAGCTTGACCCTCCATATTCATTTCTTTCGCAGTCTGCACAGCAGCAGATCGAAACTTTGCCAGATAAGCCATTTTGTACTATGCAACGTTTAAAATTTCCAACTATACAAATTTCTAATTATGGCTAACAATTTCTAATGATAACCAAGAACACCCACAGTCACTGATAGCTCAACCCTTTTTAATTTCCACAAAAGGAATACTTTTAGTTTTATACTTTCTGAGATTCCTAACATAATTGATAATATTTTAAGAATTTAAAATCACAGAAGGGAACTACCCAATATAGCTGGTACTATGAGAAATTCAATCCCCAGGAGCGATACCCCAATATATGTGGTGGGTTTTGATGTTATGAATTGTTGTTATGTATTATTATTGTATTAAATGAGATCAGCTATGAAGGTCCCTGAATTTAACCAATAGTATTGTAAACTTTTCAGAGTACCTTTCCGCTACCACCCTTTTGATCTCATTCAAAATTAATCTATATTATTATATAAAATGACTTCGTGTAGTGTCTAGGGTTATGAAGGTAGGGTGTAATGTGCAATAACCAACAAACATACAAACAAATAGTTTATTATCCACAACCACCAACAGTATTACAACAATAACATACAAACGACACTTTAAAAGGCTATCTTATTTAAGACAGTGGTTGAAATTTGTGTAAATACAATTTTTTACAATTTATTATCCTGATTCTAATTTATTTTGAACCAGGACTGACAATCAAAAGTGAAATCAAAAGAATCATTTACAACATTCCAATAACACAGTAGATCTTCTGTTCATACATACAATATTATTCTAATATAAGTGTGTAGTTGTATTCTTCTACTTTGAGGTAATACTGGTATTAAACCATAGGTTGTTGGTTATAATCCCTCCCTTTAAGTTATGTCTGTTTTCGTTTGTCACTTGTGGAAATATTATTACTATGCACAGTTTTCTTTACTAGCACTTTCTAGTCTTTTAAGTTGAGCTGCCAGGTGCCGAACAAGAACTTATCTTGGCAGGAGAATACAGGTAGAACGTTTCCTCTGCTCGCTTGACAATCTTTTCCACCTTTTTGATAGGCAATGGCCACTAGCATGGGCTAGAAGTATACAGATAGCGTCCTGAATCGAGCAGTTCTCAGGCGTTTGGTACTACATTAACGTCAGTACCCAGGACCCACATTTATTCAATGAAATACACAGTGAACGATGACTGGCACACTTTCGATCTGCCGTTCTGTCCAGGCTTTTGAGAAATATGGTTTTCACAGCACAAGCCTGATCTCATCGCTACTTGTCAAAATTTTGTTAGGAAATGGCGTCCCGAACTAATGCTTTTTCCCTAATATCAACTACTCTGGCCAATGATTATCCTTATTTCACTTGTAAACAAAGTCTTTCAAAAATACAATTCAATTTTCTACTACGTTACTCGGGTGATATATGTTTAGTACGAGGTCGGCCAATAATATTTCGTCTCACTTCAAATTCCACCCAATCCCCTGCATCGTACCATCTTAGTCTAGCTTTCACCTAATTTTTTCCCCCAAAAAATATGTGATCCAATCTAAGCAGATATGAATTGACCTGACAGTATCTCTGATTCTCTATGTACTGTTTTATCAATATTTGATTATTTAATGGACTATTTAGATAACTAACAACATATTCTTGGTCAGCAAGTCTTCAGGTACACGAATATACAATTTTTATGGGGCTAAATGGCTTGGTTCAAAATTCTATTTTTTTTCTATGTTAGTTGTTTATTTTTAAAGTACGTACGAGAGCTTATGTCATTCGCAATAAGAGCTAAGCGTGTTTCCATGACCGTAGTGTCCACATTTCTAACTTTTTCATCGTATTGGGGAAACCCGCCTAGGGCAAAGCGTGCAAGTCGGTTGTAGAGTTAGAACCCATTTGAGACGTGATTTGCGTGTGTTATCTAGCCTTGCCGCTCCTTTCCCCAAATGCAGTTAGGCAAATATTTCTTAGAACTAGGAAAAGTGGTTCGTTTATGTCAAGGACGAATTTGAAAAATAGGGTACCGTTTTGTTTGGCTTATGCGTTTGCAAATAATAAGCTGAAGGCGTAGGCGACAACCTACGATTCTCGCCGAAAATTTTTAGTACTATCTTATCTTGGCTTTATGCACTATACTGTTATATTCTAATTTAGATATTGTATTTAGAAGCTCACCACAGATATAAGAATACTCTTACGTACTTACTTACTTAGTCGTTCCCCTTCTACCGTGAGGTGTAGAGGTTATAAGAATACTCAGTAACCTTTATTGGGAGCAAGCTGAAAGCGAACAGGAGTTACAAGAACTAGTGAAGCAAGTGAACAGTATAAGTCATGAAGATGGACTCGACATTAATATTGAGAATACAAAAACTATGATAATTTGCAAAAACAGACATAAGCCCATATTAAAGATAAGCGTAAATGGGAAAATCCTGGAACAAGCCAAGAGCTACGTATACCTTGGTCATATAATAACAAAAGATGGCAGATCTGAAACAGAAATCAAGAAGAGAACAGGAATGGCCAAAGCTACATTCAACAACATGAAACATATACTGACATCTAAACAGTTATCTCATTAAAAAAAACTGAGAATCATAAAGTGTTATATATATTCTGCATTTCTGTACGGTACAGAAACATGGACGATGAATAAGCATTTGGAAGATAGAATTGAGGCTCTTGAATGTGGATACATAGAGGAATGTGGCGTATCTCATGGAAAGAGAAGAAAACAAATAAGGAGGTCCTAGAAAATCTAAGTATGAAAAGAGAACTAATGAGGGAGATCAAAGTTCGGCAGCTAAAATACTTTGGCCACATAAAAAGACATAACACCTTGCAGAAGACCATAATAGAAGGGAGAGGCGAAGGCAAACGTGCAAGGGGAAGAAGACGCTATAAGTGGGAAGATAACATCAAGAGATGGACAGGAAAGAGTATCAGAGTACACCACCAAGACAGGAGACAGAAGACGTTGGAGATCCATTACAGCTAACCTTCGTTGTGGAGATGGCAGCTGATGATGATGATGATGATGATGATGAGAAGGAACGGGGGTGAGAGATAACCTCGGGGGCAGGTCAGCACTGACCAGCAGTATGGGCCACTTGGGGTAGGAATGGTTGTAAAAAGTTCATTTGTACCTGTTTTTACAATTGTTTTATTTTTTCGATGTTGTAACATTTAAGTTGGCTAGGTGATCATAGATTTTTAAATATGATTTGGTTTAAGCGAGAACCGGTTAACTCCGACTGAGTTAAGGGACCTTTGGGCCATCGGCCGGATTTGCCTTCCTGGAAAGGCAGGAGAAACCATCAAACCATTTACATTGGGGAGTTCCCACCAACTACAGTTGCTTATTTTCCCGACACCCTACTACGTGTACACTAGGGTGATTTCTCTGGCTGATAAATTTTACGCCAACGCCACCTAATACGTGGAGCTCCCATGCTCCACCGGCCTCAACGTCAAAGAGCTACAAATTATCGCCAGCTCTATAACCATGTAGCCATCGTCAGCTCTAGTTCATCCATAGTGCTACGCGCCGTCACACGATTGACGGGTTTGCGTCAAATAGTGGATTTAATGCTTCCATCGCCCTTAATCTTGAGTGCATTCATCGCTACCCCTTTAGATCCTGGATTTAAAGCACACCTGTACATCTAGCGGACTTAACAATTGTCCTGAAAATTCTTTATTATAGTTTTTGGGGTTTTTCTTCCTACATCATAAGAGGAAAGGGGCATCATATCTCCGTTGCCGATCCGCCGACAGCTGCAACACCAAGCAGAAAATAAACACAAGTGAGCCGACGAAGAAGGACTTTGGGAGGTGGACTCAGATAAATTTTGCTAACAGAGGGAGCTTGAAGTAACTGTGGGATAGGGTTATTAAGTTGGTTTAACAGCTGTGTTGCTGACCAGAAGAAGTCAGCGGGATATTGTGTGTGTGTGTGTAGGGACTTCTTTATTATAGGGTTCTCAGCAGAAGAAGCAGTAGAATATCTAGCCCAATAATAGTGGGAGTTTGAATTACCGAACGTGAGAGCCAAGCCCAATGGTACCAGTCTAGTTTGATTATTCTTATAAATTCTTATTATGACTAGCATTGTTTGTCTCTTGATTTTGTTAAACGCATTTCTGTGATTTGATGGTTTGTGACTGGATATTTTTCTTGTTTTGCCATAGTTTCCATTAATACATTAGACCAAAAATCGCGGATCAGACGTCTTTCTTATCTATACTTGTACTTGATTGATGTGGAGTCACTAACGTGTACTTGTCCTTACTCCTAGAAGAGAGAGGCGGAGTGAAAGTAGTTTTGAAACATAGTCACTGAGTGGTAGGAGGTGAGAGTCATCCTCTGACCTTTTACTCCTGATTGCTATAATTCACTCCTTCCACTTTCAACACCAGAACTCATCTATCTTCTCAGTCCTCACTCAGATTTTTTTTGTCTTGTCTCAGAATTTACATAGACTATTTGTCTTGTCTCAGACAGATTCTGTAAACTACTCGTGACACTAAGGTGCTTCGTCTTGTGGATAAATTCTGGGTTCTTGTACAAGATTCAACCTTGTATATCCCTAAGTTGTTTTCTGAGGACATATTTTTTATGTCTGAATCCCCTAGACTAACGACCTATATGTCTGATCCGCATAGTTTTGTTTCCACAGCTGGCATTAGAGGTATAAAACAGATTCAGCTGTATGTAAAGCTCTTGGTGAGAAAAAAGTTGGGTGATCGCTAATATTTTGTGTTTTTTTCCAGGAAGGCAATTTCAGGCAGTAGTTTAATCTGTAACAGATAGAAGCTACATAACTATCAGATTACTAGACAGTAACTGATCGTAAGGTGGTAATTGGTCACCTAGACTAGGTTGTATCCCAGTTTTGAGTGTTCTCTTGCGATACGAGACACAATGGTTAGTAGGGCCTAGATTTTTATCAGTTTGTCTAAGTTTGTTAGGGGCGTTATAAGCACCTAGTATGCTCGATTACTGAGAGTAGATTTTCATGGGTTGGTAAGTTGGGTTATTTTCATTGAGCTATGGTGGCAGTAAGGTGTTTTTGTACTAGAACGCTTGCCGATATTAAAACAGGTAGGATAGCTGACTGGCTTAAAATAAGCCAGAACCTGTTGAAATACCAAAGATAAGTGGGTTGGGACGAGGACAGGACCAACAAGTATGTGGAGGAACAGTTAAAGGAGTTGAAGAAGAAGCAAAAGAGGGAAAAGACGGACTAGCCGCAGAGAAGGAAAGCGACAGAGAGACTGAGTCAGACAAGAGGCGGATTAAGATGGAGTTAGAATTGCGCAGGGCAGAGATGGTCGAACAAGAGAGGATTAGGCAACGCGATGTGGCCATAAAAACTCTGAAACTTCAGAGCAGGACTTCCGAAAGTAGTTCGGCTAATGGAGACTTACCTCGGTAAATAGCTGCAGACCCCTCAGGAAGAACGGCCCCTCATCTGGCTGCCACGAACTTCCATTTTGAATCGATCCCTAACGGGAATGAGAAAATAGATGTATTCCGTAAAAGATTTGAGAAGATGGTGACGGCGTACGAGTTGGACGTTAATAAGTGGTTCCTGAAGTTGTTACAGTCATTAATAGGACCAGCTTATGGGGTATATAGCAAACTCTTGCCTGAAGACCAGCATAACTTTGAAGTTCTAAGGAATGCCTTGCTGCAGCGGTTCCAATGGACTTCTCGTAAATTTCAGCAATTGCATCGGGAAAGTCGCCCGGACATAGCCGAGTCTTACTCGCAGTTTGCCGCCAGGTTGGAGAATTACCTCACCAAATTGCGAGAATTGGTTGGTATTTTGAAAACATGCAAGGGATTGTTAGAGCTTTGTATGGTGGAACAATTGAAAGCAACCAAGGCACCTGATATGCGAAGGTTTATGGCAGAGCACTGCGCTCAGCAGCTGAAACAAATATTTATTCTGGCTGTAAGATTTAAGAATGCTCTAGCTGAAACCCAGGGCCACATACGTAAGACCTCTGATATGCCATCCCCAGAAAACGCCGCTTCTTCTTCTAAACAGCAGTCAGGTCCGTCTCGCAACGAACCTCATCCCTCGGCCCATAATAATTCTAGACCTCCCCATAATAACAAATATCAGGGAGTGGCCTCACATGACCCCTCGAGAAACAGGGAGAGAATGAAAAATGGTGATGATTTTGTAGCGTTACGTCCCATTGGTCGTCTAGATGCCCTAATAAACCTTCCACTCAACACGTGGCTTGTTTAAGGCAAATGCGCGTGACTGAAAGGAACACTTTGGAACCTATAATGTCAGGGGCGTTGTTCACTAACAGCAGGCCAGCTGAAGTGAACGGTACTCGTTGTGAATGCTTATTTGACACAGGTTTAAGTTTCCCTATTATCATAGCTAGACATTTGATAAAGCTAAGACGGATGACGACTGAGAAGGTCGACATTTGCGTTGTTTTGCGGGGAGATAACCCGTGGTGGCTTCTTATAGCGCATGTTCAGGTGAAGAACAAATTTGTCTGTAGCACAATCCAGGCCACCGTTATGAACCGGCCAGCTTATGATTTTATTCTAGGAAGCCCTTATTTGGTTCTGAGCACTCCTTAAATGCATAACTTTTCTGACGCTGGGGGTCCTAAACAGGCCCGATGAGTGAAGGGGAGAGCCCCTAATTCACGGTGCTGAGACCTCTCAGGAAAATAGCCTGCAGACAGCTGGGTTGGACTCCCAGAAAGACTGCAGAATGCTGGGTTGGAGACCCAGAAGGACAGCAACATTCGTTACTGAGAGGCGTATCCCTCTGATAGCCCCGTTTAGCCGGATGGCAATGCAGTGGCGACGCTCATGACTCTGGAAGTACCTCCGCTGTTATCAGGAACTAGGCAACCGATGGCATTGACTCCCTCAAATGAGGGCAATGTTAATAATAGTGGTACAACCAGGGTCCTCGCTCAGAAAGGAGCAGGCCCTGGGACCCTTCTCGACCAGCGCTCTCTTCTCAGGGCAGAAGACAGTGGGCTGAGCGACCTTACGCATATCAAAAGAGCTAGGGCCGACGACTCCAACCTCTTTTCCCGGATACAAGCCTCGTGAAGGGGTAGGAAAAGAGAGAGAGCGCATCTGAGGTAGCAGCCGCTGAAGTCAGGCGCGACCCAATGACACCCCCGAGTGCTACTGGAGAGAAATTCGAACTCTCCCGACAGCATCTCAGTGTATCTGAGGCCACTAAACCGCTCGAAAGCAACAATTTACCACCGAGGAGTGTGGACGCTCCTATTAACCCAGCCAAATCTGGTGGTGGTAACGTGACAGAAGGTTTAGACCAACTATGGGAGTGTTAGGAAGTGAGAGTCATTCTCTGACCTTCTACTCCTGATAGCTATAATTCACTACATCCACATTCAACATCATAACTCATATATCATCTCAATTCTCACTTAGATTTTGTTTGTTTTGTCTCAGACTTTACTCAGACTATTTGTCTCGTCTCAGAAAGACTCTGTAAGCTACTCATGATATGCAGGCAGACAGACAGACATACAGACATACAGACCCACCGACCGATCGATTGATCGATAGATAGATAAATAGATAGATATGTGATAGGGTGGGCTAGATGATGATGATGCTGTTGTGATATGTGATCACTTTCTTGCACACTCGCAACCGACCCGATCAACAATAAAACTCTGATTCTAAGGCAGGGGCTGGATTTATTCATACAACCCAGTCAGTGACAATAACCACACAAAGCAAACATTAAACAAATAAAACAAAGCAAACAAAACACCCAGCCAATGCTCAATTGCTAATCTGAAACGCAAACAAAGCACCGACTAGTTAAAATCATAATAGTTAAATAATGAGAAACACCATTCTCTCACCTGTCAACTGTCCTTCTTCCACGCTACCTGGAACATTTAACTATCATGCACACACTCAGCAAATGCATGTAGTCTAATCAGACTAGTATGGTGTTGGGCATGAGGCTGGCAATCTCACCATGTAACACAGATTGCTACCGGAACCACTACTGCAAGAGCATCTGAATGCTTCGTGCGGTCTCCATGCGGAGACCAGCTACACTGGTGGCCATATGCTCCATAAGGAGCGAGAAGCGACATAATTTGTTCCCAAGTGGACCCACGTGCTCTCATAGATTATAATAATAATAAATTCTTTAAGCGCCAAACACGGCGCATAAGGCAGAAACCAGTGCTCTCCAGGTTGTTCGTTGTGACGCCACTCCTCTTAGCTCTTGCACATTATTTAGGCCCAACGTTCTTCCTTCTCTTATTATTGTTCTTCTGAGTGTTTCTTTTGGTCTTCCTTTTTAATCAGGAAATATGCATAAAACCGAATATTAATCGTCTTTTCCGATATAGTCGGAGACATACGAGTCTTCTCTTATTTGTCGATTTCTTGAGCATATGTTCATGACCACCACCCTCGCAACTATCCATCTCCATGTTTTGTTATTTATAACTCTCCACAGCACTCTGGAGATAACATTTGAATTAAACAGACGAAGCTTGTCGTATATGCCAAATGATAGATTATTGAAGGGCTACTGCCAAAGCAATTCATTATATAAAATTGAAACTTTCAATTGTTACAGATGAAACAAAACCACTGCCATAGCATAGGCATTTATTTGGAGACCAATTTTGCTTCGTGCAGGCTTCTGTTGGATTAAGAATGCCATCACTGGTGTCCCCATGGAGATTTTCGCAATGCCAAACAGTTCATTGTAGTAAGTTTCATAACCCTCGCTGTCCAAAAAGTAGTGGTGACATAATACAGCCTTGTTTCACCCCTGTTTCTACTGTAAACCATTCTGTATTCCCTTTATTTGTTCTAACACAACACCTTGCATTGTCATATAGCGCTTTGATTATATTCACATATTTTGTTGGAAAACCATAGATTGTAAGTATCTTCCACAATGATGGGCGGTGTAGACTATCAAAGGCTTTTTGAAAATCGACGAAGGTGATAATAAGTGGCGATTGCCTTTCCACTGATTCTTCTATAATTGTTCTTAGTGTGAATATTTGATCAATACATGATCGTTTCGGCCTGAAACCCGCTTGTTCTTCTCTGATATTTTCGTCAGCATGCAATTTAAGTCTTTCTAACATCATGCAACATAATAATTTTCCAGGTACTGATAATAGAGATATACCACGCCAGTTATTACAGTCTGATAGATCACCTTTCTTCGGCTGCGTGGTTGTACTTCATAATTCTGTATAACTAACCTTACATTTTAATAATACTAAAATCTCGTCGTGAATTCAAAGTTATTGGCAAAGTGGTTGTGGATGTTTCATTATTAAAATCAGGTGTTACTGTTGGTGGTGGTCTGTTTAGCACCTCCATGAAGTGCTCAGCCCATCTCTTCATTTGTTCTTTTTCTGTTGGTATTGAATTCCCTAATTTACCTTTAACAGGTGTTTCCATAGCAGTAACATTTATTTCTATGTTTTTTCTACGGTCAATTTTAATGCACAGTTATAAGTTAGTTTGCAAGATTCAATTGCATTCTGTACTTGCCGCTAGTAGTTTAAGTTTTGCTGTTTTCCTTTCTTGTATTTTTCCCTATCTTCTCTCATCCATTTTTTCTTTTTATGTACTAGGTATCCGGTGGGCTACAGCTGCTTCTGTCATTGCTGTTCTCAGTTTTCCCTCGAGATATATAAAGCATCGAAAAGTTGTTCATTTTGACATTATATTCCTTCTTTATTTTTATGCAGTCTGTGTACAATTCTTCGCATACAGTATTACATTTTAGCTATGCAGAGGTTATGACCATTCGTACAAGCACCTCTGTATGCTCTGACGTCTTGAACTGATGAGCGAAATTTACAGTTCCATGTTATCTTGTGGATATTCTTATGTGGAAAGATGGTTCTGCCACAACGAGGCGTCACAAAGTTCTAGAAGTCTTTCTTTTTGCATCGATGCCTTTCGAGATATCTTTGAATGGCATACCTACTTTGGCGTACATCGCTATTATGTCATGCTTGGGTATTGTTGATGGTACTTAGAAGTCTTCATACGAATAAATAATAATGAAATGGTCATAATATTAAACGATATGTATAACGAATACTCTTATTAATGAGCATAAACCACCACCTCGCAACTGATCCATCTCAATATCCGTCCCTGCACTCTGGAGCATGTCGTATATGCCGACTGATTAGAATGGGAACTCATTATATAAAACACATTGTTACAGAAACAAACCACTGCCATAGCATAAAAATGCTTCGTGCAGGCTTCTGTTGGATTCAGCCGCACTGGTGTCGCCCTGCTTCGCAAGGAGCAAACAGGAACGTTTATGTCTCAAATGTGCTCCTCGTAGCAAAAGTAGGTGTATCATATTTACAAGGCATATTAATGACTAGAACTAAATACATCAATAGGCCTATAACACGTGGCTACCATGTTGCGAGGACAGCATACAGCCACGCTAACAACCCAGCTAAGCTGCGTGGTTGTACATTCTATAGTAACCTTACATAATAATACTAAATACACTGGCTAACAAAAAAAAAATTTTTTTTTCTTTCTCTAACATTTCTATGTTTTTCTGGTCAATTTTAATGCACAGTTTTTAAATCTGCAAACCGTTTTTCTCTATCAGGTCAGGATTTCTAGAAATATGCGATTGAAGTTTTTTAACAACGCATACAGTATTACAACACCATTCGTACAAGAAGTATAACAGTTATGTAGGCGTGAATTTCTTTGCAGTCGACTTTCGTCGGTGAATGGCATATGGTACATCGCGATGAAGCATCCAACAATAATCAGCAAGCATGGTCACACACCACCGTCCTTGATAACATGACTCCATTACAGAGATATCTTGATGGAATCGTTCTCCACGTTCATCGCTGACTTCGCCAAGGTTGTCAGGGAAAAAGTCAAGATGCGAATCGAGCAAATGGATTTTGTGGGACATGTTACAGCCCATAATTCTGTATGCATCTATGCACTGCTTAATAATATGCAAATAGTCGAAAGATTTGTGATTTCCCAGAAAGTTATCGACGATCGATTTGAATGCCGTCCATGCGCGAAGTTCACTACCATGTAACAAGTTCTCGAATTGTTTGTCTGCTATAACTTTCCTAATCTGAGGTCCTACAAAGATACCTTCCTTTATCTTTGCATCGCTAACTTGTGGAAACTTTTCTCGAAGATAAGTGAAAGCTTTGCTCGTTTTATCTAACGCTTTTACGAAATTCTTCATGAGCTCCAACTTTGTATGTAACGGTGGTAAAATGATGCTGTCTTTGTTAACTAATGGCTCGTGTATTACATTTTAATGCCCGAGCTGCATACGATCCCTGATAGGCCACACCTTTCTTGCATAATGTTCCTGTCTGTTGCGGCTGTCCCATTCCCATAGGAAGCAACAAAATTTAGTATACCCAGTCTGCATGCCCATGAGAATTACAATGACCTTTAGGTCTCCACAAATCCGCCATTGGTAGTCATTGTACTTTACTTTTGCCAAAAGTATAGCCATATTGTTATAAGTTTCTTTCACATGAACAGAGTAGGTGACTGGAATTGATGAAAATAAATTTCCGTTATGCAGTAACACGGCTTTTAGACTAGTCTTGGAAGAATCGATGAAAAGTCGCCATTCGTTGACTATGTGCTCATGACCGAGGTGCACCATTAGACCATTTACATCTTTGCAATAGCAAATGTCATCATCCATCTCAAAGTATTGAACAAGTTCTCTGTGTCTATGACGAAATTTAGATATCGGAGTATTGGGCGCTAAAAGAATCCATTCTTTGAGTCGCGAACCGAGTAATTCTGCGTGTTCTTTGGTAAACAGGTAAACTATCACTTTCTGATGCTTCATTCACATCCAATGGATATTGTTCTGGTGGAACTGGGATTGGACACGTGATTGGATCACAAGGCACTGGTTTCGAAACCGATTCAATATTTGGATAAATCACCTACTTTCTAGTTTTAAAAGTGAAACCATGGATATTTATCAAGCAGAAGTAACAATCAGTAACGTGATTTGTCGATTCACGCCATATTACTGACGCTCCAAAAGGCATCGACTTATGCTTCGGCGATTTTCGTTACCAACCTGCCAATGTACTTGCACAAGTCGAACAAACTGCATTTGGCTTCCATGATTTATTTGCATCATCAACTTTCGAATCGAAATAAAGTTCATATGCTTTCTTTAGTAATGTTGTAAAGTTTTTCTGGTGAACACGATCAGTACACTATCCGCACACGTAACAGAACAGATCAGCCGAATTTCTACAACTTCTAGAAGCCATATTTCGCTCAGAATTATTTCAAAATACAGTAACTATTTGAAAAATAGCGTAACATATGTCATGCATCTTTTAGCAGTATAAAAAGTAGAATTATTTTGCATTTTATTAATTTTTAATAAGTTATATAGTAAAAATGAAACGGAGCAAATAACGGTTTCCCAAAAATATATTTATTCACAAATATCTTAAGAACCCGATGTGATAGAGATAAACGGATTTCAAATTTGAAATCAGCGCAAGAAACTGACCTAAGAACACTTATTCTTATATAAGAAAGAAAAATGTTGTTTGTCAGTGATATTATAGAAATAATGGGTTAGCAAAGCTATTTAAAGCAGTACAGATAACCAATAGAGATTTTACACTGTATAAAGGACTATGAAACTAAGAAAGCTAACACCAATTTGCTATAGCCGATCTTACTAATACTTACACCATATTATCAGTCTAACATTACTGAAGAAGCACAGGACTTTATTCTAGTAAGCTGTAACACTTTAATAAATTGCAGCACTCACCACACTAAAATAAACTATTTCGGAATCAGCACCGTAGTTAATAAATATAACAATTTAAATCGCGCCACAATTAAATATTATTCAAATCGGCGTGTTGGATTTACAAACATCATTGAAGGTTTCCTTAACCCCAAACAATATGGAAATACTTAACAATTAATTTCATTTACACAAATGTAATAATCGAATATGTCAGTTCTAGTACCGGCCACGTGTTATATTTCCTGAACATGGACCATCTGCTCCAGCCACCCATGTGTGAATAAATCTAGATTTGAAACCAACCGCACGCGAAATATAAATAACATTGAATTAAGTATATAATTATTTAAAATACTACGGCATAAAGATGGTGATCATATATCCTTTCTAACACTATAAAGACTTTAGAATGTTGGAGAATAATATTATATCTACACACAAGTTTAAGGCATGTTCTTGCTTGAACTAGACTTCAGTATTTCTCAATAGCTTGTTCTCTAACCGCGACCGGCGAGCAGAATAATAAAGAATTTAAACTGACGCGCTAGCCTCGACGCTTCTCTTCTCTGATTGGCTGCTATCCGTAAGCGAAATGACTAATGTTCTATTTTTAGATCCTGACTGAGTAACACTAAAATGGCTGCCACATCGCTATGTTGTAGTAAAAAGGTAGAGAACGACAGACAAAAGGGCGATGACAAGATGGCGCTGTCACAGATAGATAGATAGATAGATAGATAGATAGATAGATAGATAGATAGATAGATAGATAGATAGATAGATAGATAGATAGATAGATAGATAGATAGATAGATAGATAGATAGATAGATAGATGGATGGATGGATGGATGGATGGATGGATGGATGGGCGGGCGGGCGGGCGGGCGGGCGGGCGGGCCAGCGCGCGGACGGAGGAAGGGAAGGAGGAATAGATAGATAGATAGATAGATAGATAGATAGATAGATAGATAGATAGATAGATAGATAGATAGATAGATAGATAGATAGATAGATAGATAGATAGATAGATAGATAGATAGATAGATTACATTATACAAACACTAAACCTTCGGATGTGTTAATAGATCGTGTAGCTTTGCAATCGACCAACCATATCTCACCATTTTTATCACGTCTATTTTATTATAGTTTATTAACTATATTTTAGACACCGCTTGTTTTATCACTCCACCAGAAATCTCACCAACACCACAAAACTACCATGTGCCCGTAAAGTGTCATTTACTGACTTCTGTGCTTTGGTTTCTGAAGCTATCTCGCAGAAGAAAATTACTGACCGACATTTTCTACCCATGGCCTGGCAGTGTGACCCCTGCCTGGTAAACTTCACACTCATTGGTAAAATGGAAACGTTTATGGATGACACCAGGTCAGACACGTTATATGATTTCTGGTTCTTTGTTTTATTTGCTTGTCTCTAGGTGTTGCTGAGATTAAATTTTGCGTTTGAGTGTCCGTGAAATGATGAGTGCATATATGAATGTTTATGTAAACCATACATATAAAACATGATGAGTGTTTATAAGAATTTTTATGTAAACCATACATATAAAACATGATGAGTCTATATAAGAAATGGTATGTATCTCATTTGCTCTACTAGCACATTCACATCAACACATCCAGGAAAAACGGATAGACTTAATAAGTATGGCCAACAGGTGGGCTAGAGCATCAATCTAAAGAAGACAGAGGTCATGACGCTCAATGTGAGCAACCCTGAGCCCATATCAGTAAGGAATCAGCAACTGGAACAGACAGACACCTTCACATACCTAGGATGCATAGTAACACCAGATGACGGAGCAAGCAAAAACATCAACAACAGAATGAACAAAACCAGAACAGCCTTTTTTAGTCTAAACAACATCTGGAAGTCCTCTCAGTACAGCACAAGGACAAAATTAAGATTATATCAGAGCTGTGTGCTTTCTGTGCTTCTCTATGGTACGGAATGCTGGAGAGTTACAGAGAAGGAAATGTCGAAACTGTTCTCTTTTCACACAACATGCCTAAGAAAAATTCTCCGAATCATTTGGCCGAATACCATCACCAACCAAGATCTGCTTACTCGGAGCAAGCAAGAGGACATGCACACAATCATAGCTGGCAGACGCTGGAGTTGGGTTGGCCATGTCCTCAAAAGAGACCCCGATGCCATCACAAGGACAGCTATGCTATGGACCCCTGAAGGAAAACGAAAGAGAGGCCGACCAAAAACAACTTGGCGGAGGACTGTGGAGGCTGAGACGCACAGAATGAACCAGAGTTGGGGCACTGTACGAAGGGTGGCCACCGACCGAGCAAAATGGAATCAATTTGTTGCTGCCCTACAAGACGCCACCAGGCGTGCTGGCCACTGACTGCTTTGATGGTCGGCGGCTAAGGATCAAAGAAGAAGATGTATCTCATCATCATCAAGTACCATGCCTAGTGGCGTAGGAGATCATGTCTCACCACAACTTCCTGTCTCCAGTACAATTTATCAATTCTGCTGTTGACTTCTTTCCATGACACGATGTCAAACTGTCCAGTATTTGCTATCTTTGTCTTCCCTATCTCTTTTTCCTTCAATCTTACCTGTTGTGTATGGTATGTACCTATACGTATGAAAAAGCATTATTGAGTGCTTGCGTAGAATAGTAGGATTTAAATAGTGCAGCAATGTCACCAGTGCGGAACTGATGACAAGAAACTAGCAAGTGCCAGTGAAACAAGAGATTAGAAGAAGACGCTGGCGATGGATTGGACACACTTTGAGAAAGTCAGCGGATAGCATTACAAGGAAGTCCTTGTTTTGGAATACCCAGGGTAAGAGTGGCAGATTTACACCAACAACAACAAAAACGAATGGAGAAGAGAGCCGGAGACAGACATTAAAATTATGAGAATGACATGGAAATAACTTGAGCTGATCGCACGTGATAGGAGGACTTGACATGTGTTTGTTGAAGGGTTATGCTCCTTGAGGGGAGGCTAATAGATGCTGATTTTGATTGTTACGTACAAAATAGTGTTTCTCACTTTAAAAGTTACTGCTTAAAAAGTTTGGCACTGAAGAAACTAACATCTTTGATTTTCTGTAATATTTATTAAGATTTGTTTGTTTGTTGCGATCACCGGGGATTAGAGTTGTTATTCTTTTTCCCTTTTTTTTAAATTTGCGGATATATCAACAGCTTTCTTGCTAACCCAACTCAGCAGGCACAACACTAGTATAACATACCAGATGTGCTAAATGGCTGGGTGTTGTTATGCCATGAGTTGGAGATCTTCTATCTTATTGGGATTATTATTACCATACAATAGCATTAACATGTCCGACAACCTAAACCCTCAAAGTGTTTTCCCGCTTAAAAAAATTGCAAATCGAGAATCTTTTGCGAAACGTCTGCATCAAAAACATGTGAACATTCACATTAGAGAAAAAATAGATTAATGTTTAAATAAAAAAAAAAACTAATAGCTTATTTCAATAGAAATATCAGACTACTAATAATCCAATACCATAATTCCCGCCGTAAGTACTTCGGTCGGTCGGTCGGTCAGTCACATTTTGCACACTGTCATTTGCGCACTTTTTCTATTTTCGAGAGAGTATATTAACTTTCAACCACAGCTAAAGGGGGTGCAACTGTGGTTGAAAGTTAGTCAATAATTGTATTGTTTCCCCTTATATGTACTCTCGCGAAAATAGAAAAGTGTGACGATGCATTAAATCAACAGACAATCAAGATACTCTTCTGTCAATTTTCATTCGGGAAACGTATTTAACTTATCATTTTTCTTAAAAATAACCTTAAAATTTAAGTTTTTTTATTGTTTCTTCAAGACAAAATTTTAATTTAAAGTATTGCAGACTTATTATTATGGATCAAAATGATAAGATGGCTAAAAGGAAGAGACGATCGCGTCATTCACAGCGAGCAAGCGAGACTATAGAAGAAGCAGCAATGTAATACGTGTAACAGAAACAACACTCTATAATTAGAAACCTGCCAATTTTGGCGGGTTGTTGCTAGTTTAGTTATAACTCTCTTTCAATAAAAAAAAAAGTATTTGCACGTCTGCAGAATATAAATCTTTTAGAGTACTTACTGGGAGTGAAGATGCTGCGAGTGATCATGCAGCTGGGTTAGAAAGTTGCCAAATATTAGTATACTTAACCAATAGTGAAGATGTTGAAAATGATGACGAGTTGCCGTCTGAGAATTCATGGTCATCTTGGCATGAAACTGAATGACTTTGTACACGAATAGTAAACTATATGAAAATATATACTATCGATGAGTAATCTATACCAGACGTCCTGGGCAAAATTGAATTCCCTATGGAGATCCCTGCAAAAGTGGACCGAAACAAGTAAAGTACCAGCCTCATCAACAGAAACGCCGCGTAAGTTTACCACTAAATGTTCAAACTTTTAATTCGCCACTGCTGTTATTGTGATCTAGACATATAAGTTAATATGTTATATTTCAGAGAGATCTTACGTATGGCCCATGTCAATTTTACTGACGTCACTGGTGATGTGGGTGACATTGCTAGAACCAGCGAGCTGTCTGATATGACAGATGTCATAACACGGGTCTTAACTCAAACTAAGAGAAAGTATGATTTGTCTTCTTTATTACAATACAATTTACTTACAAATTTTAGTGGGCACAAAATGCGAGGTTATCTCTTTTTTTCCCTTTCGTACACACAAGTGTTGTGGTGTACAAAAATGCACGTTTATCTCTATTTTCTACCTTGTACATTTATATGCAGTAGTGTACACAGATGCAAGTTTATTTTTATTTCTTCCTTATGTACACATACATTTTAAAGTGTATACAAATGCCTCTTGCTTTCTTATAACCCCTTACAAGTTGTAGTGTGCATACATGCACGTTTAAATGTTTTTCCCCTTTGTACATTTACATGTTGTAGGGGTACAAATGCAAGTTTGCTTCTTTTTTTTTATTGTTGTACACTTACATATTGTAGTGTACAAAAATGCAAGTTTATTTTTTCCTGTTTCTACACTTATAGGATGATGCGTACTCAAGTGCAAGTTTATCTCGTTTTAACGCACAAAATTGCGTGCCCATCGTCTACTCAGTAAATGTCATTTTTCTCACTCTCATTTTCACATTTTACGCTTTGACGCCTTTGTTAGGCCAGACACTCGCCAATCCCTGAGAGATTATGATTCAAAACAACATTGACTCCAGGTACAATGCGGACATTAGTGTTTGTCCAAGATTTAGTAATCACATCCGATTCGACCGTGGAAAGGGACCAACACTCTGGGTTAATTGATTTTTGACCACGAATTGTCTAGACAGTCTGATTGTAATACGAGAGATCGGTATAATCTGATAAAGACTTCCGGCTTACTTGGGATGAGGTGATTATAGATAAACGCAATTTTGTAAGACATTTTGAAGTGTAAGACAAACGTAATACATTACTCAGCATAGTCGGTTGTTTACAGTCCATATTTGTAAAGTAATGGCTTGAAATTTTTCAAACACATGGTTCATGCAGATGAAAGTTGCAACAACTGAACTTTCAAAAAAGATTGGCTGGCATTTTAAGGCACGACTAACAATCGAGACGATTGGAAGATTTGTCAGAACGCCATGCAGGAAGCGTGGGCAGAGAATCTACGATGTAACGAAGAACATTCTGACACACGGGACTGCATTTCTCGAATCGTCAAAGTAGGCAGCGGACTGAAGCCAAGAGAAAATAGGAGTAAGATCCTGACATTTTATATAAGACGGACTTAGTGGAAACACTTCTGAAAGGGGGTCGGAGTGGCTAAGAGGTATGGCGTCCGCCTCGTATCCAAGAGGTACCGGGTTCGAATCCCAGTTGAAGGATTATAATGTATAGAAATATTTTTTCAGAACCAGTGGTCCTAATTATGTCATACTCCACCCTGGTCTCATGGGTAGTGAGATCGGATGCCTAGCCTTCTCGGATAACGGCGAAAAGATAGGAGATGCCGTGTGCAAGTTGCGCACGTTAAAAATCCCACGGCAGTTGGAAAATCGTAAAGAGTAGGCCATAAGGCCGCTGCCCTGGAAACCTAACCAGCACAAAAATATTTATAGAATGTGTGATTCCTATATAGTATATACACACATTGGGATTCTCGACAGTGCTAGGGAGTTCGTGCACTGCGCTGAGATCCTCCTTGTGTGATCTAAGGGAGGAGATCGGAGCACTGATGGCGTTGTCCGTGTGCAATGAAGATAGTCCTTAAAACCCCCAAAAAAACTTCTGAACAATACAGCAAGGGAACACTAAGTATTCTTACAGAAACCGGACTTATATCGGACTTACCCACAAAGTCACAGAGGAATTTTAATAGAACTAAAATACCTTGACGTGTGATCTCGCCATCTCTACCCAGTTGCCCAGACTATTTACCTGAGCAAGAAGTCTAAGATTCTCAATTTTATTGAGGTGAGTGTAACATAAATTGTATACTTTGAATTTAGATGTGTATACGGTTAGTGGTGTTACAGATTCATATGAAGCTAGCAACCTCAACATGTGAAAAAGACACCTTCATGAATCACCACAGCAAGCGCTAGTGATTGCTTCCTGTGGGTTCTCTCAGAGACCGAAAAGCAAAAGTATGAAGCAGGGAGTGAGTGATGATTACATCAACACGCGTGTAGTTAATTATTATCATTTTTTTGAGTGAATGTAAACTTTATATGTTGCTTCAGGCACAAGCCACTTGCCACTGTCCAGTCACAAAATTTTCATTAGATTAACTGAAATAATGGTGATTTTTCATCACATCCCCTGAGTTAGATAATATACGCTCAGGGAGAGTAAATATCTGAGGAAAAAAGGAATCGGTTGGCGGACAGTGAAGAAAGCGCTTGATTCACAGCAGCAGAACAAAGATTTAGCAGCGGAATTTGTTCTTCCTATTCCCTCTAAAGTTTGTGGTACCAGAACGAGACAACCCGACTATTTGCGGTACGACCCGGAGGGACCATTTGCTGTACTACGAGTTTGTGGTTTGAAGCTTGAGATCGATAATTAAAGTTTCTTGCCTCAACCAAAAGTCGGTAAACGTGCTCTCACCATAGAGGCGAATTTACAGAGAAGCGGCGCCGACACTTCAGCATTGTGGCAAGTTCAATTTTTTACTAAGCGAGAACCAAACCGAACGTTTATTTGCCAAGCCTAACAGTTTTTTTTCTGTGAAGAAACAATTTTTTTTTTAAAGTAATCACCAACGTACATTTATTTACAACTGTTTAAGTAACTGATTATTAAATTTGTATATGTTGATTTTGACAAATCCAAAGTTGAATTAATCATTACAGAACGAAAGGCACACGTGTGCGTCCTGATTTTAATATATATATATAGCTAGATCTACATCTGAAGAGGCAAGAATAATAATAATAATAATAATAATTTCGCTGATTTAAATCAGTTGGGGGTTTGAACGAGCTAAATAAATAAAATATATATCTCTTCACAAAAGGCGGCGGGAAAGAAAAGAGTTAACACTGCTAAGGCTCATTGAGCATTGTTCTCGATTTCTAATATATCACTCCCTCGAGGTAGAAGCATCATTATCCTTCTATCTAGAACTCTGCCAAGAGTAATCTTGTGCGAAGGTAGACACCTTTGAAGACCCACATTAGATACTCTAAGTTTTGGCCACTGTTGGACCACTACTGCAGAGCAAAGTGGAGGCAACCCGTGACATTGGGTCTGGGGACCTCATCATGTACAGGAAATGGGCACTGTAACGAACGCTGCAATACTTAATGTAGGTTTCCTGAAGTGGACCAGCTACAGGGGGTGGCTTCCTGCTCCATACCTCATACTATTATTATGGTGATGAGGCTTTTAATGATGATGATGACACGGAGTGCACCTCTTGGGCCTTGACGTTTAAGGGTCACACTTTTTATCCAAAAAATCTTTTGTTAAGCCCACATGTCTTTTTTTTTTAAACGAGAACGTCGTGTTTCTATTTACCTTTCATTTTATTTTTATTAGTATTGAATGCTCACAATGGAGCATAGGCAATCAACCAGTCATCAAATTCTGGGCAAACCTCCCTGCTCCATGTCACTGTTGAAGGTTTGTTTTCCTTTTCCACTTTATCCGTTCATGTCTTTGCGAACTCTGTTGTTGTTTTGATGAGGTGATGGGTGGAGAGCGGGCACTTAACAGCTGACCGTTATTGCCTCTTCTCGTTCCATCTTGGTCTACCTGTTCAACCTGAAGTTTGGTTATAATTGGGCTTTGCGAACTCCCTTTTTCCATGCGTTTTTATGCATCTCGGTATTTGTCCTACCACGGGGATTTCAACACAAAAGCTGCCTTGTAATGATACCTTATGGCTTCCTCAGTATTTGCCTATATTTTCTTCTCACCTCATGTTCCATTTCTATTCATTTGATTCTTACAACAACAGTTCCCTAGTAATCACCTATTCATACAATTTAAATCGTCTGCGCAGGCACCAGTGGAAGTCTGTAATTATTGGCTGTTTTTGTTGTTGCTTGCTTTGGATAAGTTGTTTATTTTGTTGAAGATGATTTTGTACAGTATGGTATAGACGGCCCAATACAAAAACCTCCATAGTCGCCTTTTACGTATTGTCTGGTAAAGTAAAAGTTTCATTATTCTTTGATCACCTCTCGGGCCTTGTGCCACACGGGAGAAATAAAGAATAAATGCACACAATTCTGCGATATAAAGCTGCCCGGATTCACAGTCTAAGGTTTAAAAAAAAAAAAAAAAAATTATTTATTATTCTCAAATCCCCATGACACGATTCTTGCTGAGTGAGGACCGTATTACCCAGATTAGTGATTTCTCTCACTCTCTTTTGACTCTAGGTACATTAGCTGCCTGTCCCACGAAGAAACTGCAAACCGTCTGTGGAGACATCTTCAAATACGAGGATTCATCTCTAAGGCTATATCGTTTCCTCTGCATCTGGACACTGACAACGGGTTTACACCAGAGGAGTACATCACGGCAGCAGTACAAGCGTACGAGCAATCAGGACCGAGGGAAGCTAGACTGCGTCAGCGAGATGAAGCCATGTTGGAAGCTTATGGTTCACTTCCTCGTGAAATATTAGAAAAACTTGCCAGGATTTTCGCTGATGATTGTTCGTTATTTGATTACTCTTGTAACACAGACAGATTTATAAATCATAACATTTTGCAATTTTATTTTAGAAAACTAAAGTAGACCTGTTTGAAATCTTTATTTTGATTAACATGACTTGGATTGTTTTTTTTGTTTTGTTTTTTTTTTCAGGGAGAATATTGCCTCTGCAACATTCTTCATCTTTTAGAATTCCCGCACCCCTTTTACGAGATCTTAAAAAGCCTCGCATTTTATTTATCGTCGAGCTATAAGTATGCTACAATGAGAACAAGAAATAAAAGTATGCCATTTTTAACATGAAATGAAAAGAAAATATAGTTTCAATTATATATTTTGTGAATGTAGTGAGGCCACTAAAATGGTATGCTGTTTGGAGGCACATCACTTAGGAGGCCTTTCCTTATTTAAAAAAAAAATACAACTGCAGACAAGAGTGAAAATGATTCGTTTGAATGTAACACATACCAGTATTCGAAACAACTAGGCGATGAGAAAGAGGTCAGATCATATGTTTACAGTTTGTCTTTCGGCGTTGGGGGTTTACGTTAGTCCGGAGACGCCAACTGGAGAAGGACGATGTTACACACCACCGGTCCTCTCTTTCTCTCGCGTGCGCTCGAGCGCGCTCTCTCTCTCTCCCCCTCTCTCTCTATCTCTATCTCAGTCCCTATTCATACAATCGTAAACTTTTCGAATACTTTATGAGTTCTGATTATCTGCCCCCCTAATGTGATTATTTTTCCGAACAAATGGTATAATATCGAGTGTAGGTTTAATGATGATGTTAGTGCTTTTCAACATATTTTGTTTCGTGGTAATACTTAGTTTGTACTTTTCAACATATTCTATTTCATGTTTATAATTAGATACTGTGAATGTGAGTATGCTATTATTTTACCTTTACAACGTTGAATTCCTTGAATTGATGGGTAAAATATATGTGAGAATAAATGAAATCAGTATAAAAGACGAGAGAAAGGAACGGCAGAATGTCAGACGGGCCTGTGAGCCCAATTCTCAACCCTTTGAAAATAAAGTTCGTTCGTTCGTTCTCTCTTAGACGAACCTATGTTCCTATTTCTCAACACTTTGAAAACAAAGTTCGTTCGCTCTCTCGCTGGCTCTTTCTCTCTCGCTGGCTCTTTCTCTCTCTCTCTCTCTCTCTCTCTCGCTTTCTCTCTCTCTTTCTCTATCTCTCTTAGACGGGCCTAAGTTCCTTTCTCTCAACACTTTGAAAATAAAGTTCGTTCGCTCTCTTTCAGTCCCTATTCATACAATCGTAGACTTTTCGAATACTTTATTAGTTTTGATTACATACCCCCTTAATCAGATTACCTTTTCTTATAATATCAATTGTAGGTTCTAATGACGATGTTTGTACTTTTCTACATATTTTATGTCATGTTTATAAGTAGTTAATGTTAATATGAGTGTGCTATTTTATTTTACTTTGCAACGTTGAATTCCTTGACATTGATATGTAAAATGCATACGGGAATAAATGAATTCAGTATGAAAGGTGAGAGAAAGGAAGGGCAGAATGTCAGACGGGCCTGCGTGCCCAATTCTCAACCCTTTGAAAATAAAGTTCGTTCGTTCGTTCGTTCGTTCTCTCTCTCTCTCTC
The DNA here is from genome assembly GCA_024509875.1 of Oreohelix idahoensis. Classification (NCBI taxonomy): domain Eukaryota; kingdom Metazoa; phylum Mollusca; class Gastropoda; order Stylommatophora; family Oreohelicidae; genus Oreohelix; species Oreohelix idahoensis. Next base: position 75,152 of record JAMPIV010002215.1, read on the forward strand.
TCTCTCTCTCTCTCTCTCTCTATATATATATATATATATATATATATATATATATATATATATATATATATATATATATATATATATATATATATATTGGGACAACTTGTATTTTAAAATATAGGTGACGGTATTGCCTCCCCTGCTTTGCAGTAGTGGTCCAACAGTGGCCAAAACTCAAGAGTATCAAATATGGGCTTCCAAGGTATCAACCTTCGCACAAGATTACTCTTGGCAGAGATGTAGATAGAAGGGTGATGACACTTCTATTACAAAGGGAGTCTTCACAAGATATTCAGAATAAGCGAGAACAATACTGCTTTGGCTGAGTAAGTTAATTATCTAATTCTGCAGACGCTTTTGTGAAGGATTTAAGCACTTATTACTTTCAGCTCGTTTAAGCCCCCATCACTGATTTACTCAGTGGAATTCTATTATTTTAGTATAGCTCTGTTTAGAGTGTGTGTAGTAAATTGACTGAGACAAACATGCAGTAACTTTAAAATGATTAAATCGAAGTTAAATTTGTAACATTACAAATAACAAAATGTAATAATCACTTTAGGTTTTAACAGCTGGAAAATAATTTGAATATTTATGGAAAGGTTTTCATTACTTGAATGGGATTTAACTAAATAAAGGAAGTCACGTTTGTCAGCGGATATTTTCTCTTAGCTGCCATTGGTAGTTTCTTCTCCCGTTGGGTTAGATCTTTTTACACTGCTCCCGCTTGTCACTGGTCAAAGTCTAGGCGCCGCTCGTTCCCAGAACGTCAAGGAGTAACGGCCAATCTGGTCCTGCGTCTTTCTATAAGAACCTCTTATGATGGCGTCTCACACACCGTCAGTCCACTTCTGAATGTTTCTTTCTTCGATCCAGCTAAGTGATTTTTTACGCATTTTAATAGTGTTGTTCATTTCTGTCTTCGTTTCGTTGATTATTTACTTTCTTGTTTCGACATGTCTTTCTGGTTTCACGATTTTCTTGCACTATTACTGTTATCGTTTCGCTCATCACCGTGGTTTCATCTGCTTGTATCGCTCATTTGACGTTTTCCTCATCATCATAGACCTTTGTAGTACCTATATGTAGTTCTTGTCCTTGTCACCTGTTCGTAACTGTGGCTGACGAAGGGTAAAACCCGAAACGTCCCTTGTCTCATGTGTACCGTTTACTTGTAAAACTGATTTCATACCATATTATTTTTTAATTTATATATCAGTCCACTTCTACCGTCATTTGGTTCTAGAAATAGTACTTTCTGCTGATACATCCAATAACTTTGATAGAAGAATAGAAACGAATGCTCTTCTGAGTATTGCGTTTTCCAACCCATAGTTATGGGTTCCTATCTTTCCATACCAACATCCTATTTAACTCAGAGTTTACCCTCGATGAGAATGACATTTAATCCCTCGGGATAAAACTTTCTTGTCATTAAAATAGAAAAGTTAAACGTACTGATATAATATGTTTTACATTTACATCTCCCCTGTTTGAAAAGTGTTCACAATATAAACTGAATATTTTTTCATTTATATTTACACTGATTGAAAAGTTGGAAACTTCCATTAATTTTTACAGTGAATATGTTGTAATTTACATCTGCACTTGTTCGAAACTGTAAGTAATATTACTGGAATGTCCATCATTTCTTTTCATCTTTCCCTCCCTGCTCCGTATGGAACCTGGGACTACTTTCTGCTTTTAGTTCTCCTCGAGAAACTTGCAAGAAAGCAATCACCAGCCCGTGCAGTGGTGGTTCATTAATCATCATTCTAGATACTGAATTTGCCAGCCTCAAATTACTTGACATCCAATAGCTATTTTCCTACCTTAAATTTCACATGGTTATATATACATATTAGTTCACATGTTAGTAATTGACACATATAAAATGAAAAAATGCACACTTACGCCAATCTTGGCTCACAGACGTTTTGCTCAGATGAGTAAGTTAAGGCACTGGGTTAGGCCTCTTACACGTGTCTGGGGTGTCGTTACTTTAATAAGTTCCCTCTCTGATTTCGTATGTTTTCAGTTTCCACAGTCCTGGTTTCCTTGTTAAAATTGATGGAGATTTCCTGGGCTATTTTGTAAGTCCGTCCCAAATTCTCTAATAAAAGTTCCAAGCTGATAAACAGGAATCCTGAATTCTAACACTAGCAATGTCTGGTGTTTTCTGGCAAGCGGTTTCTCAAGTGGATTAGCTTGAGAAAACGGTCAGATTATATTCTCTGCCTTCCCACGCCTTTGTTTGTTATGGAGTTAAATAAACGCTCCAATCTTATTCGAACAGGTCGGGTGTGGTACTTTCAAAATATTTCAGACAAGGAAAAATTTTGCAAAGGTCACGTCTCCCATATATGGCAATAAGATGTCCGATGCCCTTCTGTACAAAATTACAGACAGATCGGTAAACTCATACAACAGCGTGTTCCCAAGGTAACAATCATTACTTTTATCAGGAAGTAATCTCTTGTCATAACAGGTAGGACAGGAAACGCTTATGTCACACTTGTCTGCCCACATGTATCACACAGACAGTAGTCTCGTTATCTGTCGCATGAGTACGCAAAAACTACGTGTTTGCCCAGCTTGTTAACAAACGAGTCGCTTATCAGCGGTGTAATCTAAACACGCCGGCGCTCATCTTATATAGTTGCTTCTCGCAGACTGGGATAAACATTATCTGCAAAGAGTGTCACACATGTTTGAACATACAAACTACATGCTCCTTAGCCGATAATGAGAAGAAATTGGTACTTTTAAATGTACACAAATAAAAATCAGTACAAAATATGTCTCTGATCCTGTCGGAGGGAAACAGAGATCGTGAGGAGGTCGTCCATTTCGTCACAATATAACTGTTTTGCTCAGTCTCATTTCATATACTCAAAAGAGGTGTAATATTAGAACTTACTTGACGTGGATAGAATTTTAAAATGGAAAAACAGGTTTTACCAATGATTAATTCGTTGTGTTTCATTTTATTTATTTATTTATTTATTTATTTATTGTGCAACAGTTTTATCGCCTCTGTGCCTTGGCGCGCAGAGCCAGTGGTTCCATTAGCTCGTACCTGGAGCCGGTCATTATGTTACAACAATTGAACAAAGAACATAGTGTTACCAGCTCGATTTCGGAAGAAATCATCACAAGACATGCTTTATGACGCGACTTTATCAAAGTCAAGTACAGGGTGTCCGAACGAGAGCAGGTAGATTTGAATTGCCCGCCATTTCAGTGGATTTTGTTTCTGTCACTTCATATTTGGCAGACGTCAAATAGAGACGTGGCAAATTCATTATGGAGAAGTACACATATGAACAACGCGTTTCAATAGTTAAAACTTATTATCAAACTCAGTGTTCAATTGCGGTGACTCGGCATAAATTACGTGAAATTTTGAGTCGTAATCATATGCCTGCAGTATGCACAATTCAGCGTTTAGTGGTGGTACTTGAAGAAACTGGTTCGGTGGTGAATCGCTCAAGGCCACCAGCACCTCGGAGCGCTCGTTCATTGAAAAACATTGCTGCTCTGCGTGAAAGTGTAGCTGAAATGCCGGGCACCTCCATCAGACACCGTTCACAAGAACTTGGCCTATCTCGGTCATCTTTACACACAATTTTGCGTAAAGATCTACACCTACACCCATATAAGATCCAGCTGACGCAAGCTCTTCAACCTGCAGACCAAAAACGGCGTCGTAATTACAGTAATTGGATGTTAGAAGCCATTGAAAATGACCCTGAATTTTGGAAGAAAATCATCATGATTGATAAGGCTCACTTCCACCTCAGTGGCTTCGTAAACAATTAAAATAGCCGTATTTGGGGAAGCGAAAATCCACGAGAGATACACGAGAAGCCTCTACATCCTCAGCGAGTGACAGTCTGGTGCGCTATGTGGCCTGGAGGTGTGATTGGTCCATACTTTTTTGAGAACGCTCATGACAATGCTGTTACGGTCAATGGCGAACGCTATCGGGACATGATTAACAACTTTTTCGGTCCGCAATTGGAGGATTTGGACCTACTTGACATGTGCTTTCAACAAGATGGCGCCACGTCGCACATAGCACGCGACACAAGGGAAATTTTGAATAGGATGTTTCCGGACAAATTAATTTTGAAATTTGGCGACATCGACTGGCCTCCAAGATCGCCATTGACTTTTTTATGGGGTTTTTTGAAAGGGAAGGTCTATACCAACAAGCCACAGACTATTGAGCAACTCAAAGTCAATATTCGAGAGGATATCGCCGCTATACAAGTTGAAACATGCGAAAATGTCATGCAAAATTTGCTGCAAAGGGCGCGAATCTGTATGGCTAGCAGAGACGGCCATTTAAATGATATAGTGTTCCACACATAACTGCCAGTTCTAAATAAAACATACGTAACATAAAATTGACAATTGTTTCACTTTTAGACTAGTTATTCAAAAACAAAATCTACCTGTTCTCGTTCGAACACCCTTTATTAGGAGTCATCTCCCGACAAATCTTCTAATGGGAAAGGCAATATTCAGGACAGGAACATGGCATGCCAAACGTTCAAGTGGCCATGGAAATGATATAAAACTGTTGGGATTAGCGGAGACTAGATGAAAAAATGGCATAGGACGCATCACAGCTGGCATTCTTCTTCTTCTTTGATCCTTAGCCGCCGACCGTCAAAGCAGTCAGTGGCCATCACGCCTAGTGGCGTCTTGTAGGGCAACCACAAATTGATTCCACTTTGCTCGGTCGGTGGCCATCCTTCGTACAGTGCCCCAACTCTGGTTCATTCCCTGCATCTCAGCCTCCACAGTCCTCCGCCAGGTTGTTTTTGGTCGGCCTCTCTTTCGTTTTCCTTCAGGGGTCCAAAGCATAGCTGTTCTTGTGATGGCATCGGGGTCTCTTCTGAGGACATGACCAACCCAGCTCCAGCGTCTGCCAGCTATGATGGTGTGCATGTCCTCTTGCTTGCTACGAGTAAGCAGATCTTGGTTAGTGATGGTATTCGGCCAAAAGATTCGGTGAATTTTTCTAAGGCATGTTGTGTGTAAGGAGGACAATTTCGACATTTCCTTCTCTGTAACTCTCCAGCATTCCGCACCATAGAGAAGCACAGAAAGCACACAGCTCAGATATAATCTTAATTTTGTGCTTGTGCTGTATTGGGAGGACTTCCAGATGTTGTTTAGGCTAAAGAAGGCTGTTCTTGCCTTATTCATTCTGATGTTGATGTCTTTGCCTGCCCCGCCATCTGGTGTTACTATGCTTCCTAGGTATGTGAAGGTATCTGTCTGTACCAATTGCTGATTCCTTACTGATATGGGCTCAGGGTTGCTCACATTGAGCGTCATGACCTCAGACTTCTTTAAATTGATGTTCAAGCCCACCTGCTGGCTAAACTTGTTAAGTCTATCCGTTTTTTCCTGGATGTGTTGATGTGAATGTGCTAGTAGTGCAATGTCATCTGCATATTCCAGATCTTCCAGTGTAGAAAATGTTGTCCATCTTATTCCTCTTGGACTGCAGTCTGTTGTCTGGCGCATCACCCAGTCTATGACTGTTAAAAATAGAGTGGTTGACAAGGGGCATCCCTGTCGTACTCCTGTCTTCACCTCAAAGGTTAGGTTGCTCTGCTCAACACTACGCGTAAAGTTGGCATAGAGGCTTTTTATGATTGACACTATGCACCTTGGAATTCCATAAGCCCTCAGTATTTTCCATAAACTGTCCCTATGTATGCTGTCAAAAGCCTTTTCAAAATCAACGAAATTAATGTAAAGCTGTCTTTGCCATTCTGAGCACTGCTCTATAATGTTCCTGAGAGTGAATATATGATCTACACATCTTCTATTCTTTCTAAATCCTGCTTGTTCCTTCCTCAGTTTGTGGTCTACTGCCTTTGAAATTCTCTGTATAATTATCCTGCCTAGTATTTTGCTGGGAACTGAGAGAAGAGTGATTCCTCTCCAATTATTGCAGTCTGCAAGATCTCCCTTCTTGGGCAACTTGACAATTGTTCCTTTGTTCCACTCTGATGGTGTTGTCCCCGTTTTCCAGACTTGTGCAAATAGTGGTTCTAATAGTTCTGCTGCTAGCTCAGGGTCTGTCTTAAATAGCTCTGCATTTAAGTTATCATGGCCCAGAGCTTTGCCGTTCTTTAACCCTTTGATTGCTGTGATGATTTCTTCTTTTCGTGGAATGTCTGTATTCACATCTAGATCGTTTTCAGCTTCAGGAACATTCAGTTGTGTCTCTGGTGGTTCCTTGTTCAGAGTTTCTCTGAAGTGCTCTGCCCATCTTGTTTCCTGTCTCTCTGCTGTCGTGATGAGATTACCTTGCTTATCTCTTACTAATGTAATATTGTTTGCACCTCATTTTCCGCTGATGAATTTAGTTATTTTGTATACTGTGCTTTGTTCATTTCTCAGTGCTGCCTCCTCTGCCTGTCTTGCAAGATCGTCTAGGAAATTCCTTTTGTTGGCTCGGGTTTGGCGTTAAACTTCCTTGTCCAGCTGACTGTACTGTTCGCTATATAGTTGCTTTAACCTGGGGGACTTCGCTTCTGTTTTCTTTCTTTTCATTTCTTTTCTCATCGTTATGGTGTTTGATGTTTCTGGTGTTATCCAGTCTTGCTTCTTCCTTTCCTGGAATCCCAAGCATGATTTGCTGCTTTCTTTGTATATTGTTGAAATGGTGTTGAAATTCTGGTCTATATCATCAGTCAATGTCTTTTCCTGACTTTTGGCAAATCGATATCGTTTCTTTATGTCGGCCGCAAAAGCTTTTCTGGTAAGGGAGTCCTTCAATTTGCTGATGTCAAACCTTTTCTCTGTAGTTACAGTTGGTGCAGCCCTTCTTAGTTTCACTTTCAGTTTTGCTACTACTAAATGGTGATCACTTCCCACATCTGCACCTCTTCTTACCTTCACATCATGTAATGCATGTCTCCATCTACCGTTAACCATGATGTGGTCTATCTGGTTTCTGTCCCGACCATTTGGTGATTCCCATGTTAATTTGTGAATTTCTTTATGTGGGAAGAGTGTTCCTCCAATGACCAGGTTGTTAATGCTACAGAAACTTATTAGTTTATCCCCATTTTCATTTGCTCTTCCGCTGCCGCATTTCCCCATTGTTCTTTCATTATATGTATTGTGCGTACCAACTTTCGCATTGAGGTCTCCCATTACTATAACAAGATCATATCTAGGTGTGTCTTCCATTTCTTTCTGCAGTTGTTGATAGAATTCATCCTTGACCTCCTCATCGCTATCATTCGTTGGTGCGTAGCATTGTATTATTGTAGTGTTGGTGTATCTCCATCTCAATCTTAATCTTATCAGTCTGTTGTTGATGGGTTTCCATTCCAGTAATGTCCTTTCTATTCCTTTCTGTAGAATAATGGCTACGCCTTCATTGTGCTGTCCATCCTCTCTTCCAGAGTAAAGTACTGTTTCTCCTGTTGCTGTTTTAACTTTTCCTGCCCCTGTCCATCTGCTCTCGCTTATCCCTAGAATGTGTAACCTATAGTTTCTCATTTCTGCCGTGACCTGTTTTAGTTTACCTGTCTCGTACATTGTCCTGGCATTCCAAAAACCTATTCTCGTATCCTGTTTTGCGGTCAGGACATCTGTTTTCATGTCAATGGCTTCCTTTCGGCTTTCACCACTGACAGTCATACGAGCCACAGACTCCGAATGTCCATCCCGCAGCAAAGTTTTTCCATTTATTGTTGTTTCCGTAACGTGCGAATTTTTTTTACATAGACAGGGGTGTCAGCCCTATGCTAAAACAGCTGGCATAAACAGTAGATAAAAGAAAGAAGAAGAACACTTAAGAGTCACAACAGGACTGCATTTAAAGATGGGCTAAGTTAGTTCGTGATCCAGGGCAGAACATTTCTTTGGTGCGGAAAATTTAACGACGGAAACAAAACCCGATAAAAAATGTAAAAAAAAAAGCAATATATTCATCACACTATTCTTCTAAAAATCTTTCTCTGCATTCAGATGATCATATCTTCTTCGTTCATTTTCAGACGTCAGCTTGTATATGTTCAAAGAAAGCAGTGGTCAGCCTCTCCGTAGAGGTTTATTTTCATAAATGGTACTAGTGATGGCCCTATGCGCTTTCTCTGTTCCTCATATGTTGGGCACCTTTGAAGTAGATCTTATCTACATATTTTTCTTACTTTTATGCTCATAAATATCACTCAAAGGTATATTCAATAAAGGTGAGGAACTTTCATTGTGTTGGGAGGTGTGTGGAGATTTTAGGAGGTCGGGTCCGGCAAAGAAATCGTAGTTTTCATTTCAGGTGTTTTGTCAGTTAGATTGTTTGGCTCTGTGTTATGGAGAGAGGCAGGAATAACTAATTGGGAGCTACTGACTTTCATAGATGGATGCTTTTGTAGAATAAATGGGCTATTGCATAGAATAGAAGGATTCAAGTGGTATGACAAGATCACTAATGTGGAACTGATGACACGAACGAGACAAGTGACATTGGAATAGGATAGGACACACACTGAGGAAGCACTTGTTTGGTTCTTGCCATCAGTTCTACAATGGTGATCTTGTCATAACATGTCAATCCTGCTATTCTACTCAACAACCCGTTTATGAAAGTCTGTAACTCTTTAGTTGTCGTTTTGTTTTGCCATGTTTTGTAATGACAATCTCTGAAGGACCGAAGACCAGACTGGAACCAGGCCAGAAGGAAGACAGCCAAGGGAGTAGTATGGTGCCCCCTCTTCCAAACATCTACACCTCAAGGTAGAAAAGGGATAACTAAGTAAGTTTGTATTGATCAGTGAATATGATGAATTAATAATAGTCTTTCGCTGAGCCCTAGGCTGGATGATTCACGTGATATCTGCCGTGTCAACAAGGGAACGCGCAAAATTACTATATGTGTTTTAATACACGAACAAATTGTTACAGTGGGTTAGGGAGAAAAGGGAGGACAGCATTTTAAATGTGACCCGACGTGACACAGCTCTTAAATACGCCCTTACTTCAGAGTCAATATGTCATTTTAAAACATATTATTGATTATCATAAATTTAATCTTTATTTATTTTTTGCATGATCGCTTTTCGGTGATCTTATCTGTCTTCACGAAGCTAATGCTAATAATAAAACGGTATTAATATACAAGGCACATAAGCGGAAACGAACGAAATGACCGGTTAATGTACTTAAAAATGACGATAAACTTAAATGACTTTCAAAAGGATTTATAGATTACGCATATTATAATGATTAGCTCAATCTGTTATTGGAGATTTGTGGTTAGATGCTTGGATAAGCAGTTCATTTTCAGACTAAAAAAAAAAAGTAAATATAGTCCGGAAATATAGTCCATACTGCCGTATGGGGAGTGACGTGTTAGAGACTTCACTATATTTAGTCGTTTATGAGGTAGGGTGGGCAATTCTCTCTCTCTCTCTCTCTCTCTCTCTCTCTCTCTCTCTCTTTCTCTCTCTGTCGCTGATTTTGCCTTCCCTAACTCAAGTGCAGTCAGGTACCCACCTACAGCTGGGTAGACTGCATCGTATTCTACGATGTTTCAACATATATATATATTTATTTATTTATTGGCGATCTTCTTATTTCTGGTATTATGAGAAGACGGGGAAAATGGAAGGGAGGTTTGCTGAAGTTCAGACTTATGGCTAAATATCGGACGCAACAACGGTATGTCAGAGCGTATTCTCTATCCGCAAACAAAGCTGTTTGTAAATCTTTTACCATTTGTGAGATGTGTTAATGTGAATGTTGGTTTGTTACATAGTGTGACACAAAAGTGCAACAAGTTAGTGCAAAATCAACGTTTTAGGAACCACTTTTATTATTGTAGTTAAATGCGCTAAACATATTTCGATATGTTTAAACACCCAATGTAAAGCTAATACGAAAAGCAATAACTTCTAAAGTTATATTTAAAAGAAAAACTCGTTGATTTAGTTGTTTAAAAGAAGTACACTAATTTAATAGGACATTTTCACTTATTGCCACAAACTTCGCTCCTTTAAACACAAAGCGCAATCTGTGTTAGCAATTCATAATTTTTCTGACTACAAAACCACGGGCTCTGATAGAGTTACTTCCACCCTATTTAATATTGTTTTCATTATTATATAAAATCGGCCTGGGTCAATACCAATCAAAACTTGATGAATTGAAGAGTACCAAGAAAGGGAAGTGATCCGAAGTTTTAGCTATCTACGATGAGTAGAACGTAGTGATTTTGAGAGTTAAAGATTTGAAACATCCAAACAATGGGCATGTCAAATTAATAAAAAGTGTTTAAGAGAAACACACCTGAAGTCTCAGCAGATCTTAGCTGTCATTTATCAGTTGTGACTCCTAATTTTGGTAAAAATACTGAAAATCTCTAGCGGCTGGTCTATTAAATTCACTGAGAAAGTCTATTTGTATTTATTGGCAAATTTGGAATCATAATAATTCTTACATTGTTTAAGTTAAATTTTTTTAGAGTATTGATTATTTTCTCGTTCCACTATAATCCAGTCTACGAGTATTTAAAAAAAAAATACAAAATAATAACTACTTTCCTGGCATTCTGTGATAATCTAAGGGTGTACATGCGGACCGGCCTAACTTTCGTGGGGTTCGTCAGCGAAAAGTGTTGAGAATCACTGTATTAAATAAATTACCGAAGATACCTCAAATGTTATATTATTGTAGAATATGATTTCTTAACCTTTGGTCCACTAACCTCTTATGAGTACTTAAATGGGTTCTAGGAACCCATGTATATAACTATGATTTCAAATTTAAAGTATTTAATTTTGCTTTTATGTAAATTTCTTTCCATAGAGGGGTCTTTAAGCCTTCATCGGACAATCAAAGGGGTTCATAACCTTCACTGGACAATCAAAGGGGTCAATAGCCTTCATCGGGAAATCGAAGGGATCTATAGCCTTCATCTGACATTCAAAGAGGCCCATAGCCTTCATTGGACATTCAAAAGGGCCCATAGGCTTCATCGAACAATCAAAGGGACCCATAGTCTTTATCGAACAATCAAAGGAGTCAACGGACAATTAACAAAATCCATAGCCCAAACGCGGGTCTCACTAATTTCCTTCACCACCTGTTTTGTGTACTCCATTATTTCCTCTACATCTGGAATTCTAGTGCAACTGAGTGCTTTGTAATGACAGTAATCCATTAACGTGTCAATTTCACAAAAAAGATTCCAGCTTGAAAAACTGCATTGAAAGACTATGTCAGTAATTACAGTGATAAGGCAGTTGGACACAAGCTCAATGACTGCGCCAGTAACTACAGTGATAAAGTAGTTGGACACAAGTTCAATGACTGTGTCAGTAACTGCAGTGATAAAGTAGTTGGACACAAGCTCAATGACTGCGTCAGTAACTACAGTGATAAAGTAGTTGGACACAAGCTCAATGACTGCGTCAGTAACTACAGTGATAAAGTAGTTGGACACAAGCTCAATGACTGTGTCAGTAACTGCAGTGATAAAGTAGTTGGACACTATTTCAATGACTGTGTCAGTTACTACCGTGATAAAGTAGTTGGACACAAGCTCAATGATTGCAAGGCTAACTCAGAGTCATCATTACCATCTTTGCTCTTCTGTTCCCTGTGAGTCATAGGTCCTCAACAAGTTCACTTGAACCAAGCCTTCTTGTCCTGTGCCATCCGTTAATGTACTATCCATGTGTTTTTATGTATGTTGAGGCTGCTTCAGATTCTCCTCTTAGTGTGTTTCTATATATCCCTGTTTTTTAACTTCGAGTGACAGAAACAAGTAATGACCTGAAGTTCACCCAGTCTAATATCCACTCTGCATATAGTTGTTCCTAATTTCTTATTTATTATTATTTAATTGGTCCACTGCTCCGTGAAGCGTAGTGGGGAGCTAAGTATGCGTTCCTGAAACAAGTGTGTTGTACTTGCTGCTGTCAGCCCTTGTTGTTTGTCGAATTTCTGTGACCTTGTCTATCCATCTGCCTCTGGGTCTTCCCCATGGCCCGAAACCACATCTTCTACAGTTGTGCATTCATAGTGGTAATTCATCGTGCTCCAATTCTAATGAGATGGCCAAACCACTTCATTTTCTGTCTTTCAATATACTTGATGCAGAATACAATAAATAACCTTCAATAAGTAGAAACAAAATGTCAGATCAAAATTACCGAACTCCAGGCAGACAAAAATCTCTGAGAGAAAGCAAGTTTACATCATGCAAGAAAATGATAGAGACAAACTTATTGTGAGATAGTTTATGTGCAACCGCCATTTCGAGACTGTTTTCAGGAAGCAGGATGACACAGTGTCAGATATGAAGTTACTTTTATTTAAATTTCGCACCCTTTCCTAAACAAATTATCATCGTGCCTGCACGTGCAGTTTACATTAATTTAGAATGCTTGGGTTGCGACTGTGCGTGGAACGGATATCTATATAAATAAAAGGCAAAGTATGTTTCTATGTTCTTAATACAAATCCGCGTGCCTTATTATTTCTTGATGGATTTTGGCAGAGACTCTCTTTATGTACCGCCGGGGTACGCCAGCAGTTATTTTATAATTTATTATTGTAATTATGACATTATGAGTAATTACAGTTTTTCGTAACAAATGAAAACAGATCAGGGGCTATAATAATTAAATAAAAATTCATGAGTAATCAAGGGAAGTAATACGCATGTAAAAACTATTGTTTTGTTTTTGTGACAACTGCCATACTTTTCCATATTTTACAACATAGTTCAAAACTATTAACCATATACTTTTAATTTAAAGAACATTTTAAAAATAGCAATGACTATACAATGTGGATCCGTATCCGAATAAAAGTAAGACTCACCACGTGGTGTGCTTTATTTTTCTATGCGTAATACGGGGCCGTACTCAAACAAGTGCTTATCTGATCAAGGGAAACATTCAAAATTATGAATCAAGGGACACAATCCAAACGATAAAATTATTATTAAACGTTATTTACAACGTCACATTTCTTTATTTTACATCGCAATTAAAATTATTTAAACAAACACTAACGCTTTATGCGAAAATAAAAATATTATTTATTTGTAGTATTTAAGTTATTATTACTGTTTATATCAAATTGAATTACATTTTATCAAGCAGTTTCTGTTTATTTAGCAAATATTACATAGTTTAACAGAGATTAAAATCTTCACAACTAACACATAACTAATTCTCCATGCCTAAAGGTCTTTTATATTTTGACATGCGCCCTGATATAACCGGTTACGTTGAACGGGACGCGCCTCGCAAAAATGAGGCCAAAAAAAAATTTTTTTTTTAAATCTTCATAACTGAATCAGACCGCAACATCGTTTATTAAGAAAAAAGTCTTTATCACATTGCTGGACCGAAGGGTATTCTATAATTAGACATGTGCCAATCTTAAACGAGGTGCGCCTCGCCAAAAAATGGCAACATTTAAGTTTTTTTTTTTTTTTTTTTTTTTTGCTCATGAAAAGAATAAAATAAATCTAGCTCAAAGCTAAACAATACACCAGAACGAAAGATCTTCTTTATTTAGCCATGTGTCCTAATAAAACTGGCGTTATCCGTATGTCTAGGTTGAATAGGTCGTGTCTCACCAAAAAGAGAAACATTTATTTTTAAAATACAGCTCAACACATTCACTATGCCTTTCATATTTGAAGTATGTATGACAGAAAATAATAATCATGTCTTTTTAACAAGCAAAAATGTATAAATGTTTGAAAAGAACGTGCTACGAAAAACAGTATTAAGAGGGTTAAAAAAGGATGAGTTGGACTATTCTTTCTTGTTGCGCCAGGTCGGAAAAGGAAAAAACGTGTCTTATTAATTTGGTTCTTGCTAAAACTCGGAAGCAGAATAACATTGCTTTTGCGATTCCATCATAAGAAATAAGAGCATTTTGGAAAAACTCGGAAGCAAATTTAAAAGCAAAAGTGCAGTCACTCTTCTGGTGGAACCATAAGGAATAACAGTATTTTGTGCGGCTTGCATTTGCAATTACTGTAAACAAGGCACGAGGATAGTCACTTAAAGCGGTAGTTATGACCTTAAATGAAAATCCCTTTTCATTCGAATATCAAAATATTATAGTTTGACATTTCATAAGTTTCCTATGCAGTTACTAGGAAAAATCGGGGCAACGCCGGGTCCTTACAGCTAGTATTCAATAAATTTGAATAATAAGCAGGTAAACGTGACGGGAACTAATTTTTCTGTGATCTTTTTGCTGCATGTCCTGATTACGGCATTAATTCTCCTGTGGTCGTTTCTGTCCTTGCTATTCCATTTCACTAATGTAAAATGATAGCAATAATGATGGTAATTATTTGTTATTTATCTTATCATGTTCAGACTTAGTTCTCGCTTTCTTTTATTTCGCTGTCGAAGACCCTGTGGCCGCAACGTTGGCATATTTTCATTTTGGTCTTTGGTCATAGTAAGACGCATTATATTTTTCCCTTGTTTTTTTTTTTTTTTTTTAATAAAATCACCCTTCCTTATCATCAGCAGCCATCTCCGCAGGGAAGGTCGGCTGCAATGGGTCTCCGATGTTTTGTATCTCTTGTCTTGAAGTTGCATTCTGACAGACTTTTTCCTGTCCATCTCTTGATGGACGACCCACTTATAGCGCTGTCTTCCCCTTGCACGTTTACCTTTGACTATTCCTTCTATTATGGTCTTCAGTAAGGTGGTACGTCTTTTTATATGGCTAAAATATTGTAGCTGCCTAATTTGGATCTCCTTCATTAATTCTCGTTTCATACCTAGGTTTTCTAGGACCTATTTATTGCCTTTCCTTTGTTTTTCCATAAGATGCGCCACCTTTTTCTATATATCGACATCTCGGTAGGCTCAATTCTTTCTTCTAATTGCTTGTGCATTGTCCATGTTTCTACACCATAGAGTAATGAAGAATACAATCCTTGACCACGTCTTAATGTAGTTCTCTTTATCTTCTTGTTACCACCTCACCCTCAGTGACAACATGTTTATGTGCCCAAGGCTGCTTACCTTTATCTAGAAACTGCTGAACAAACCGTCACCCACTTGCTGAGCCTGGAAGAAGGACAGACCTCTTCCACCCCAGGGAAAAGATAATGAGGATAAATGCAGGAAACGAGAACAGAATTTGCAATAGAAGAAACTTCCCTACAAATTAAGGATTATACACACATCTTGGCAGCTACGTTGACAGAATTGTATTATTTTTTTTTAAATAAAAATTTTGCCTCGTTTTGGAGAGGCGTGTCCTGTTCAACCTAGTCGGTTATATTAGGGCGCATGTCCAAATATAAAAGACCTATAGTCTGGAGAATACAGAGTTGTATGAATCAAAATAATGGTTCAGAAAGCACAAGTAGCATTCGTTCCATTGGGAAATAAATGGAAATCAAAAGCTATCACGTCCATGACACAAACATCATTTCAGCCCTATTTTATGGCTCTGAGATAAGGAGAACAACCACAACGACATTCCAGAAGTTACAAACGTTTATACATGGGTGTTTGTTTAGAATATAAAGATTGAAATAATGCGCCAAGGTCATCAATGGGGAACTCATGACAAGAACTAAATAAGTACCACAAGAATCAAGAGATGAGAATACTGACGATGAGTGATACGCACAGTAAGGAAGCATATTAGCTGCCCTTATTCTAAAAACTCTCAAACCTGAAAATAGATATGATAGGCATTATATAAATATTAGTTATTACACCTAAAGGTCATTTATATTTGGACATGCGCCCTAATATAACCGACTAGGTTGAACGGGACGCGCCTCGCCAAAACGAGGCAACATTTCATGAAATAATAAATGATAGGCATTACAAGGCAGTTTCCAGGGACAGCGAGGTCGATGGAGACCAAGAAACACACGGAGAAGAGAAATGAAAACAGACATAGCAGTAGTGAAGAGGAAGTTGAACGACAGTCGCGAGTATGGAAATAGTGAATGTCTGAGTTTATACCGAATATGAATGAGTAATGTGAAAGTAGAGAAAAGTTAAAGTCACTAATTAAAATGTGTAGAGAGGTAAGACTTCTGGGAAGAAGAGCAATAAAATACTTCCCAGCCATACTCGGACTATGTTTAGGTGTCTTAACCCCAATCCGTCCTCCAAATGTTAAATAGGATATAATCTATTACAGTAAGGACATAAAGTAACAGTAAACATCAAGTGACAGTTAGTAGATAATTGATTCTGGCCACCTATTACACATAAACAGGTTTATTAAAGAAAACCACAACACCAAAATTAAAAAAAAAATAAGTAATGCCTTCACTATCTCTGAAGGCTAGTGAATATCAATATCACAACATAGAAATATAACAACATTGCTACACTAATAATACCAGCAGACGTCTCACTCCAAATTACCAACGCCTGTACACTTTCTCACACCAGGATTGTCAACTTAAAAGGGGTTAGGCCCCCCGGCTTCCTTAAGGGAAGCGGTCTGTTCTGTTGGTATAAATCCGGATAGGTAAGGTAATCCACGCTGGGAAAACTAACACAACACTGTTCCTCCTAATTTTTGGTATTAACTTAAGGTATAGATAAGCTCTCTCTCTCTCTCTCTCTCTCTCTCTCTCTCTCTCTCTCTCTCTCTCTATCTCTCTCTCTCTGGAAATGGTTTCTAATAATCCAAGCGCACTCTCTTTTCCTGTGGTAGGTGAAGGAAACGATACTAGTGCGAATATAACTGCACCCACTGCTAGATCAAAATATCCGAGCAGTAATGATCACTGCTGGCAAAACGAATATATATGAGGGCCCCAAGGGATGCGCCTCTATTTGTTGGATAAAGGTGACTTGAGCTTCAGGCAGGTGACTATTACTGGCAAGGTGACGATTATCTGCAAAATACGCCAATCTACTCCGGGTTTACTGGCTGTCAATGGGTCTGACAGTGTTGCCGACACGACTGGATGGCAAAGGTGGCAGCCCGTCTGGCTGGAGATGTATATCCTGCTAAAGGCTGTGAGTATGTACTCCAAGGTGACAGGACGTAAATGGGTCTGACGATATTGCCCCGAAGACTAGAGGGCAAAGGCAACGACCCGTATGCACTGGAGATATAGATCTGTATACTGCAATAGGCGGTGAGTAAGTAATCCACAATGACCACCTTGTAAGCTGAACAAATGACAGAACGATTGATCTGCCGTCGGATCTATGTATGTGTAATATATATATATATATATATATATATATATATATATATATATATATATATATATATATATATATATATATATATATATATATATATATATGTGTGTGTGTGTGTGCGTGTGTGTGTGTGTGGGATCCTGTCACCTTATCTTTTCATACTCCTCATGGACGATGTCATCAAGTCATGTAAGGAGAGAACAAGAAAGTACTCAGTGGGGTACTGGAAGATGAGACAGGTCTGTATTTCAGATCTAGCATATATATATGTATGTATATATGTATATATGTATATATGTATATATGTATGTATATATGTATATATGTATATATACATATATACATACATATATACATATATACATATATACATATATACATATATACATACACATATACATATACATATACATATACATATACATATACATATATATATATATATATATATATATATATATATATATATATATATATATATATAAATATATATATATATATATATATATATATATATATATATATATATATATATATATATATATATATATTTATATATTTATATATTTATATATTTATATATTTATATATTTATATATATTTATATAAATATAAATATGTGTGTGTGTGTGTGTGTGTGTGTGTGTGTGTGTGTGTGTGTGTGTGTGTGTGTGTGTGTGTGTGTGTGTGTGCGTGCGTGTGGCGATAAGTATAGCATTAGATATACTTTATGCGGTGACAAATATCAAACAAATACCAGATGCATTTCTTGACGACGCAAGGTGCCCACATAAGAGAGCACAATAACAGTCTGCGATCACGCTCTGATACATTATAAATGTCTGCACTAACAACTGTATAAAGGCTCTGGGCACAAATAACACTTTGTAGAGTGTCTGGAATTTTCTTAGAGACGAATGGCACTGAGTATATAGACATCAGGATTTAAATAGCAAGATAAGTCTTAAGATGTGCAGCGTACGTTTTCAGTCCGCTCAAGATGAAACAAAGTCAGACGAAAGACCATGGGGAAGATTTCCCCCTGGCCGGCTCTCGATACAGGGAAGCTACGTAATATTAGCATCGCTTTCCCCGTTCTACGAGCAACCTGCGTTCGGGATGAAACCCGAGGACGGCCTAACATAAAAGGGCAGAGGATTTTCCTGTGCTCACGGGTACTCTGTAACTCAAAGAAAACTGAAACTAGCCGCTCACCAAGAATCGCTAAATAAAAGACCTTTGGCAGAAATGCCGCTATTCCACGTGCGAAGGGGTGGACTTAAGCATGGCCCATGCAAGATTGACACTGCTAATGCCAGAATTAAGCTATTAAGAACAATAAGATAGAAAAGTGGGCGTAGACAAAAGTATAGAAAGAAGACAGGGTAGACTACTCAGACTAAAATGTCAGACATTTCAATCAACTTATGACAACGACCTTCAGTTGATGGCACAAGGCAGGAAGACATGGCAAATGTTTGTTGAAGGTATATGCACCTAAGGAAGCTACAGGGTGATGATAATGAGGGTTCTAGTTTTGACTTCAGTTCTCTTAGCTTCTTGCATCCACCTCCCCCCTTCAGTGACGACCATATGTTTGTGTCCGTGACTGCTCATTGATTATATAATAGCTAACATTTTCACACAGAGAACGTTTAACGATCCGTCACCCATTTGTTGAGTCTGGAAATAGGACAGGCTCCTTCCCCAGGAGAATACTGAGAATACATTCTTCACAAGGACATAATAATGTTATAAATAGGAGATTAGCTCCTTCCACCTGAAAAAATTACTTATCACAATGTATCTTTAAAGGGAACAGTTCGAACATGTCAATAGATTCAAATGCAGAATTATAGGGGCTTGTAATGCATATAAGCTTTCAAGAATGACAAATTTTCAATTATATGCCCCTTTGGTCGCCTTTCGGAAGAAAGTAGCTGGAAGTTCCTGACAAAATTTTCCGAAGAACCTAACAAGATGTGCTTAATAGCAGGCGATTTTAATGCTAGATCTATGGAATGGGGGAACTCCACGGAAAATAGACAGGGTGTTGCCTTGAGCCAGGCTTTACTCAGCTCAAACATATCCATTTTAAATGATCGACGCCCAACAAGACTGGCATCTAGACCAGGGGATACTGATGGTGTCATTGGTCTGACATTGATTTCTTTGCAAGTTGGGATGTTTTGCAAGCTCAAGAAAGAAAGCGATCATCTACCTTGTTGTTATGTGTAAAATCATAAAAGGCTCTATCGCACTCGACAGGGTTTATGTACTCATTTCCTTGTTGATAAGCGTTGCCCAGACTACTCCGGAAGTACGTCATATAGTCTGCTGTTTTCGAGCAGACGATCCTTTGCCGGCTTTAGGTCGAAGATTCGATCTTGAAGTCGGCCTCTTTCGCTGTGTATTCTCCGTGTGAGAAAGACGTGTTTTGGACGAGCTCCAGATAGTGTACTCTTGTTACAGTTTTATCATTTATATCAGCTAGGTCGTCCTACAGTTGGAGCCTAAGCTTGATGATATTTAAACGGACAAGTCAATGCTGAAAGGAGAGGAATGTGTGTGGAATTATATATTAAATATTTCAGCAATATGCCTCTGACATTGTTTCTGTAGTCTACGTGACGATAGACTGATCTTATGGACTAGCTAGAGATTGCCATTGACTATTTTTATGGATGCCTTCAATTAAGAGCTACGTCGTGTAATAAACTAAATGTTGTCTAAACGTCAACCAGGCATTATGGAGTGTTCTACTGTTGAAGACTAGCCTTACGTTTTGAAGACTGTTTAAAAAGTTGCACTGAAAGGCCTAATGAAAATTATACCCTAGACAGGCTGGACACTAAAATCCAGCTACTGAGGACTCTAAATGAACTCGGAGAGGGAAGATAGATCTAAACCATCTACCAGATGAAATTATCCCTCTACACCTGTGTAGTCTTCATTGCGAAAGAAAAGACCACCAGACACAGGAAACCGAAACAGACTTCCAGTATCATACAGGCCCACATGACAGTAGTAGCGATGTGCACATATTGCGTCAAATTGCGAAACAAAAGACAACTCGCACACCTTTTACACAACCGCCCTGGTGGAGTGAGACAGTAGAGACAGCATAGTTGGAAAAGAAAAGAGCGACAAAGTTATGGTGAATAGCACGGAAGAGAAGGACAATGAATTATAAAGAGGTGCAAGATTTTAAGGAGAAAAAGCAAGAGCCATCAATACTTCCAAGAGCTTGGCAAGAGAAGCCAAATACGCAGTGTGGGTGGGCTTTGTGACACAGGTGGGCTCTGACAAAACACTACAGAAATTCTGGTCCTTACATCGCAGAATGAATAGGAAAATATTCTCAGCTCGACAGGAATAAGCCTGAAGACCGATGTCAAAAACGGACATGCATTACTCGAGCGTTATATGACTCAGACAGATAAAGGTGACAAAGCTGCCCGCCAAGAAATCAAAGACCGTATTCTGGGAAGCGACAGAAGAGGCGTCATATATTTCGACCTCATATCCGAAGAAGACGTTATGTGCACTTTAGAATTCAGTAGGAACACTGCCCCGGGTCCTGATGGTGTACAGTATCACCACAGTGAACAGCTGGATGACACATACATTAAGGATGTGGTGAGTGATTTCAACAATAGCATACAGAATGCTGAGGTGCCCGAAGACTGGCTGCATAGTTATCTACGGCCACTCTCTAAACCCGGTAAAGACCCCACACTTCTCAGCAATTACATAATTATTACAATGCAAAATGTCTATGGTAAACTACTAGAAAAGAATTTAGCACGAAAAATAATGAATCACCTCGAAAATGCACAGATCCTACCTGCTACTCTCTGCAGCTATAGGCCCATGAAAGTAACATGGGGTAACGCTGGAACTTTTGCTTTTGATGTATACGAGGGGTTCCAGGATTAGCGAGAAACGGTTGCTGTAGCAATTGACCTAGAGGATGCGTATAACAGTGTGAACTTTGTTTAATGGCTTGCGGTGTTAACATTGGCTTACAAGATGGATAGTAGCTGCCTTAACTGAGAGGTCAGTGGCATTTTGCTTGGGAACATGGACATCAAACCCAATGCCCTTTGCCCGGGACTACCCTAGGGTTCTCCACTATCAGGCTGCTGTTTAATATCTATATAGCGAAAGTAGCCCCCATTCAGTCAACTGGGTTGGGACGAACACTGACTTTTGCTGATGACATACTCATTTATAGAACTGGCTCTGACCGACAAGAAATGATTAATAGCATACATAGGACACTACAGGAGGTGCCTAAATGGTGCGAGGAAACTGGCTACAAAGTCAATCCCAACAAGGCCTGCATGTTGTGGTACTCCTTGAACAACTCCATTGTGACAGCAGACCTCCCAGATATCACTCTCAATGGACAGAAAATTTAACGGCAAGAGAAGCTGAAATACATTGGAGTTACATTCGATCGCTGGCCCTCGTATAAGTACCATGTTGAGCACATCACACAGAAATGCAGGAGAGGTCCAGCAGCCCTGAAAATAATGGCCGCGGCGCGTCTGGAGCAGAGATTACTATTTCTTCTTTATCAACAGCTAGCCATATCGATTATTGAGTATGGACTGGGAATACTCACGCTGTCAGTAACCCAATGTGAGCGACTAGAACGCATTCAAAATGAAGGGATGCGTATAGTCTTGTGCTGTACACGAGATACCCCAATTGTGATAATGAAGTACATGATTGGAGTGCTGTCTATTAGATCTAGATATGCGACGGCTCAAGCAAAGGCCTATATGAGATTAACCACAGACAAAGGCCACCCTCAGGATGGAAACATAGGTGACATTAAGGGAGCAAGAATAAAGAGAGGGATGTCGTGGATGGCACATGCAGAGACAACGATCAAGTAAGGGGCCACAATTGAAGACATATTCATAAGGGAAGAGTGGAGTATGTCAGATGAGAATTGGATTAATTAATAGCCAGTCATCATCAGCTTTGGCTGAGAGTGTAGAACTTGGGGCAATGGAAAATCATAATTGGAAATTAATCAACAGATACAAGATCATTCCGGGGATAATGATTCCTTTGTGTATACAGATTGGTCTGTGATCCGTGGTGAGAAGACAGGCTGGGGCTTCTCTGCTAGGCTAAAGGTCAGAATCGTCGCTGAACATAGTGGGGCTTACAAGATAACAACTTCCAGCATGTGAATGGAGGTACAGGCAGTCACTGCAGCCTTAAGGTGGATATCTGAAACTTCATTCACTAAAGCAGTCATTGTGTCGGACTCTCAGTCCATGCTTCGAAAGGTTCAAAGTGGTTGGTTGCGGCATGAATTGAAAATATTCATAGAAGCTTCAAGTCTACAAGTGCTCGTGTGGATCTACTGTCCTGGTCATGCAGGGATATGTGGTAATGAGAGAGCTGACAGACTCGCAGCAAGAGCACCCACAGTGGGGACACTGGATATGTATAAGGGAGAGATACTGAGTACAATTAATGATCACCTGTTAGAGAATAACACAGCAATACATAAATCATCAAGGTTAAGGTTGTTGGAATTTGGCATCAAACGTAAGGCTAGCAGAGATGGACGTATGAGAGGATGCATCCGTCGTGCATACAACCAGCGAGCTACAGGAACAGTTAGCATTCACACTCTTCGACATATACTGAGGGAGACTGAGCACCTATGGGTTTGCCCGGAGTGCAGTGATGTCGATTCTGTTCAACTATAACAACAATAACAATAACAATAGATTCAAATATCTGCGCACTCATTAAAATCGAATGGAGGTCGTGTAGAAGAACACGGGCAAAAGCAGCTGTCTATAAAATGAAACATTTTTATGCAATATTGTTTATTTTTTTGTTTGTTAAAGAAAGTAAGGGAGATTAACAATTTTATATAGATCCAAATCTAAAATACAAAAGTGAGTCATAGAAAACTAGTAAACAAATCAGGAAAATCCCTGGATACCACAGAAATCTGGTTATAGAGACAAATATTAAGAATTTTAAAAAATAGTTTAAAATAGTGACGATGTCCAGAAAACCCTAAACCGAGCCCTGACCTAATCTTGATTACGTTCTCCAAACTCCTAGAACGCCAAGAAGAAAATCTTGGATCTGAATTTAAAAAAAAAAAAGAAAATCCTGAATATAACACTCTGGAAGAATGCGAGAAAGCCCTCATAATTCGTTAGGAACACAATTTAAAACAAAAACTATTTTAAAGATTTTTACTACAAGTTTTTGAAGTAAAATTGCGTTATGTTATTACTTGGGAATCTGTCTGTGTTACAAGAGTAATCAAATAACGAACAATCATCAGAGAAAATCCTGGCAAGTTTTTCTAATATTTCACGCGGAAGTGAACCATAAGCTTCCAACATGGCTTCATCTCGCTGACGCAGTTTAGCTTCCCTCGGCTCTGATTGCTCGTAAGCTTGAACTGCTGCTGTGATGTACTCCTCTGGTGTAAACCCATTGTTAGTGTCCTGATGCAGAGGAAGCGATATAGCCTTAGAGATGAATCCTCGTATTTGAAGATGTCTCCATATACGCTCTGCCGTTTCTTCGTGGGACAGACATCTAATGAAGCTGGTGAAAAAAAAAACATGAGTGAAAAAAGTCGTTAGTCTATTCGGTACGACCCTATCTTATCAACCTATCGTATGCATTTTGTCACATTAATTTGGAAACGGAAGTTCAATTTAACAAAAAATAAAAACCTTAAATATGGATCCTAGCCGCTTTATTGCGTAGCGATGAATAAAATGTTCAACAGAGCTTATCGCAACATAAGGTTGTCATACGGTTCCCACGAATCCATTACAAGCTAGCTACACAAACGAAGATCTGATACAATTCATGGTAGCTGCTGAGAAAAATATAAACAACTAAAGCTACGGAGAAGTGATGTCTACTATCTAGTACAGCATCCGACTGACAGAGTGGTTAGAGCTCAGGTCTCTCGCGGCAAAGGTACAAGGTTCGATTCACGGGATCGGCACACTTCAGTCTACATAGATATTAATGGGTTCTTGACTTTGCCCTTGCGTTAAGGAAGGAAATGGCAGAGAGGAAGGGAACTGGTCACCCCACCTATCGATGCTGGACCTAGTATAGTGATGTCTCTAACAATTCACTTCCCTACGGTAGTATCTGCAACGGGTCTACCTTTTACTATCTAGTGGAACTGGAAAGCTCCCAGGGATTGTTTTTTGTTTTTAAGCTTATAATTCACATGCAATCGTTGAATTTTTTTATGGTCCAGTAACCGTAACAAGATGCAAGGCAAACTGAAAATACTTGAGGATAGGTCACACCTAGTGGGTCTAAAAGTATGCAGGGAAAATACGAAGATAATAAGAATAAATACAGGAAATGAATATAAACTATACATCTACAAACTAAAAGTTTTACATTTATCTTGGTAGCAACATTGACAGAGTTGCAAGGACAGACAATTACTTATAAAAATAAGGAGACGTAAGGCACCAGGAGCATTCGTTCCTAAGGGAAATAAATGGAAATCAAAAGCAATCAAGTCCAACACAAAAATAAAAATCGTCAACTCGAATGTTAATTCAGTCCTACCGTATGGCTCTGAAACATGCACAAAAAAAACAACAACAAAAACAAGCAAAGAAACAAACAATCCAGAGGTTACAAACTGGTGTTTGCCTAGAATAGAAGGATTGAAATGGCACGACAAAGTCACCGATGGGGAACGCTTGATAAGAAACAGATCAGTGCCACAGAAACATGAGATGCTAACGATGAATAAGATGCACAGTGATAAAACATATAGGCTGCACTTATTCTAAATACTATGACATCTAACAGAGACATGATAAGCATTACAAGGCAGTCCTTCTTCTAGATATCCCAAGGTAAGAAAATCAGATGTATATAGAAAAACACATAGAGAAGAGAGCAGGAGACAGACATGAAAATTATGAGCACGACGAGTAAAGACTTGGATTTGATGGCAAGTAACAGGAGGATCTGGTATACGTTTGCTGAAGGCCTATGCTCCCTGACAGCTGAAGGATTATGCTCCCTGACAGCTGAAGGATTATGCTCCCTGACAGCTGAAGGCCTATGCTCCCTGACAGCTGAAGGAGTATGCTCCCAGACAGCTGAAGGATAAGAAGAAGACAACACCCCACGTGATGGTACTGGTCAATTAATGTGCAAACTTTCCCCGCGTAAAAGTGAGAAAGTGTCCGATTCCCAGGTCCATGATCCCTAAATGTGGACTATATTCTAATGGCAACCAAGGGGGCCGTAGCCATTATGCTCAGCATCAGTTGTTAGCATAATTTATCCTCCTTCCTTGCTTTTCAAAGATTGCTTTAATTAGGTCGTTAAGTGCTTGACCAGCTTGCTTAATGATTAGGACTAGAAGATGCCGAAGGTAGTGGAGGTATGAGTTAATCAGAAATAGGAAGTAGTTAGAAACGTTAAGCCTGAAGAATTTAAAGAGGGAAGAACGAAAGACTAAAATAAAAATAATGAACGAATTCATATCTTCATACTAGCGAAGCAAGTAAAATAAATAACAGAGATTGAATGAGAAAATTTAATTGTGTAAAAACTGAAGATATACGTGCAGTTCTGTAAGCAAGATAATGTAAGTTAGTTTTTCTGTGATACAAACGGAACACTGACCTTCTCTTAGCTTGAAACAATACTCGTTTAATGACATCTGTCATATCAGACAGTTCCCTGGTTCTAGCGATGTCACCCACATCACCAGTGACATCAGCAAAATTGACATGGGACATACGTAAAATCTCTCTGAAAGGTAACATAATTTATATGTACAAGTATATATCACAATATAATATATGGCGATTAAACTATATTAATCACTGGAATATCACGTCTTTTCTGTTGATAAGACTAGTAATTACGTTTTACGAGGTTATTGTTATTGCTGATCAGAATCGACGTCATTGTATTCCGGGGAAGCCCATAGGTACTCAATCTCACTTAGAAAGGTATGAATGCTAATTGTTCCTGTTGCGCGCTGGTTGTATAAACGACGTATGCATCCTCTCATACGTCCGTCTCTGCTGGTTTTACTTTTGATACCAATTCCAGTAATCTTAGTCTTGATGATTCATCGATTGCAGTGTCATTCTCTAATAGGCGATCATTAATTGCCCTCAGTATTTCTCTCTTATCCATATTCTAATGCACCTTCTATGGGTGCTCTTGAAGCTAGTCTGGCAACTCTTTCATTGTCGTTGTCGTGAAATATTCTAATCCACATATATAAAGTATCAGGTAAATATAAAGCCTAACAAATACATTTAATAAAGAAAAGAAAAATGGTAAAGAACAGTGCTGTCACAATGACTGTACTCGAAATCCCCTTTGTTTTATGCTTCGTCTGCAAATTGTAACGTTTCCACGTTAAATATAAGCCACTGCATAAATACAAGCGTTTCCACAACACATTAAAACGGGTATTGCATTTCTAAGAAAAACATTGAGAGGCACACTGCGTAATGACCTAAATTAATCCTAACATTAATTATACTACGTTACCAAAACGAACGAACAGATGGACTCAAATAGAAAGAGAGAGGGGCGAATGAAAGCAAGGACACATGCAACACTAAACTCGCGTCGCGCGATACACAATTACTACTATCACGCGTGTAAGGCCACATGCACTAACTTTTTTTCAGACGGACAGTGATAAAAACACTAACCTTCCCAGAGTTAGGTTTTAAAAACCTGGAAAACGCTTATTAGAAAAGATGACATTAGATGGGTTTACGTTTGAAAACATTACAGTACCCAGACAGCACATCTTCGAAACAGGAGGTAGAAGAAATTGCATATTTTGAACGCAGCCACTTAGCTCTTTTAAATTTGTATATTTGGGTTCCTTAGGGCTTGCTGACAAAGAATATGTAAAACGTTACGCAAATAGTCTAGGAATTACCAAATTATAACCAAAATAAAATAGTGGGGGTGCCTGACAGCATGAAATCATTTCTGCTCATAAAATTTTTTTATAACGTGTTTGAAAAAACCTTACGTTACGGAAATAGCCTACCATGTTAACTCCAAATTGATTGGAGCGCAACAAATATAAGACTAAACACGATTGGTCGGGCTATAAATACTATCTTGTGTTGTTATGGGAAACGAATAGAAGGGGTACTTTTTTTAAAAGATGTGTGGACGTGGTTTCATTGGGTAGAGCTGCGAATATACTTGATTCAGAGCGTCTGTTCATTGCCACATCTTGTAATAAACCTACTAAGAAGCAGTACGTTGAGCACCAGTGTATATTTGTTATAAAATAAAGCCTGGGACATCGGCAGATCGGAGTTGTGCTATATTCATTGCCAGTCAACGAAACTGTTTATTATTCTATGAATTGTGGTAAGCTTGAAATATTCAATATCTTTTAATGAAAATTGAATGTAAATTGTTAATTTATGCCTGTATATATGTGTAGTTCAGTAGCGAACATGATGTAAAGCCTATAATGCTCCAGCCTGAACAGAAGGTGTCGGAGGAAAGTAAAACTGCATGGAATGGCCAAACAGTACACTGACACCTAGATTATTGATTAGACAGAAATAATGCTGGAATTGCAGAGGCGTAGTAACCATTAGGGAGGGAAATACTGGTATAAAATATTTCAGATGAAGCTGACAGTTGGCCTAACGCTCTGAACTCAATGTTTGTGATGTATTGTGCTCAGTGTAGAAAGAGAGTATAAATTAGTTATGACGTAGAAGGTACATCCTTCTTGTTTTCAGGGACAGTGGTCTTAAAGTTATTGAGCACATTTACTGAAAATTCTGAACTCGAAAAACTAATCTTTAAACAAATAATTAAATACAAACAAACAGAAGATACAGATAAAAACGTTATGGTCTATTTTCGTGACCAACTACCATCCTCTTCTTCAGGACCAAAAAGAATCGATCCTTAGGGACCACAATTATTCAGAGTAGTTTGCTATCACACTCATAATATCTTTGTATTAGTATGCCAATTTTAATTTTTTTTCTTCTAAACCAGCGGCACTTAGGCTTTCAACCCTTCGGCCCAATGGCATGTTATTGCGAGGCTGGGGAGCCTGTGGACTTTCCTTCTAACCCGGTCAGGAGCTTCGCTCCTTCCCATCCACAGAGGGTTTATCTCAGGAGCCGTTCAGGTTATTCAGTTAAAATCCCGGTCGATGACACCCTTCAAATGCGCACATCCGGGCTTGAATTTTGAACACCTGGTCACCAGCACAATGTGGTAACCATTACACCAGCGCGGCTCCTATTAGTATGCCTATGTAATGAGGTGTCTATGTATAGCATGTATACGTATCAGTGTATACTATTATGAAAACCTATTGTGAGTGAAGTCTTGCATCTGATCATTCCATTTTCATGTTTTGTCTGCACGTCCTTCTTCATTTCGGGACAGTGCCCCGGATAAACATCCACAGCAGTCAATAAGATATACAGAAAAAAGGTAAATCTAGTATTTCGTAGAAATAGAAAAAGTAGTATTTTTAGTGGAAAATTGAGAGTTTGCTTGAATGAACCACTGTAAAATAGTACACTCATCAAGAATTTCAAGAAAATTGATTATTGAATAATATTAGCAGGCAACGTGTCGAGGTTGTTTTATAGCTGTAAAGCATGTATAGCAACCGGACAGGCTTTCGTAAAGGGGTGCTTAGAGGGCGCTGAGTAGAGGAATTGGAATGGTATGACAGGATCGCTGGTATGAAATTGATGGAAAAACCATACAAATACTATTTAAACAAATGGTGATGAGACGACATTGGCGCTGGATAGAACCCGCATTAAAAAAACCCAGCAGTTATAAGTATAAGGCAGTATTTGTTCTGAAATCCCCAGGATGAGAGAAATAGTTTTGGTTTTAAGGACTACCTTCATTGCACACGGACAACTCCATCAGGGCTGCGATCTCCTCCCTTGGATCACACACGGAGGATCTTAAGAGATGGGTTTGACAAAAATTCGAAAACAGGTGATTTGTCTTACAAAAGACAAAGAAAATAGCCAACGTTGCGACCACAAGGCTTTCGTCAGGGAAAGGAAAAAAAGTAAAGGCTAGATAGGAAACATAAGAATCTACGAGTAAATAAATATAAAAATAAAACCTGGGTACTTCCCTAAAGGCAGCTGAATCCTAACACTCTTGCCGCCGAACAGACGTGCGTCCCCGGAAATGGAAATGACTGCCACTTCCGGATGTAAACAGTACATACTAAGAAACTAAAAAACGAAACTGAACAATAAACTACCCAAACGTAATATTAATGAGGACTGAAGATAGATCAGGACAGAATGAGTTGAAGATAGATAAATATTAAATAAACAATAAAGACATATTGAACATTGTTATATATTATTAGAGGGCGACGGAGAAATCGAAAAAGAGTGGAAAGGTCAAAATAGAACAAGAGTAGAAAGGGTGACCTCAGACAAAGGTGTGTAGGGTTTTAAGACCAGCTGGTTTTAGACACCCCATGTGATGGATAAGACGGTTCTCAATGAGGATCTTAGCATTGTGCACGAACTCTGTAGCACTGGCGAGAATCCCACTGTCTGTAAATAGGAATCACACATTCTTTAAATATTTGTGTGGTGGGTAGGTTTTAAATTTCAAGCGTTTTGTATTATTTTCCGCTCAGACCCCCCCCCCCCCCCCCACACACACACACACACACACACACACCGCAAGGCGGTCTGGCTTTTGATTTCGCTGTTGTAGATTCTAGACTAATGTTTATGTTACTAGATGTTACGCTAGAAAGCGGAGCAACCAGAACACCTGCGCAAAAGCACGCGAACGCATATGGCAAGGTCAGCGTCCCTTTCTGGACTATATAGCTTGATAGAAGCTACTGTGCTGAGACTCAAGCTGGGAACTGGATATTTCATGATAGAGGAACCCACATGTGAAGAGTGTCAAGAACCAAACACAATTAGGCACTTTCTAGTGGACTGCAAAAAATA
This sequence comes from Oreohelix idahoensis, assembly GCA_024509875.1. Classification (NCBI taxonomy): domain Eukaryota; kingdom Metazoa; phylum Mollusca; class Gastropoda; order Stylommatophora; family Oreohelicidae; genus Oreohelix; species Oreohelix idahoensis. Next base: position 105,396 of record JAMPIV010002215.1, read on the forward strand.
TGACCAACAGAGGCAAAACATTAAGACATACTGTAGTAACCACAAGGTAGAAATGAGTGTAGAAAATCTCATAGGCACAAAGAGCCCTTCAGAAATGCAAAAGTTAATAAAACACTATATTACAAAAACTAAAGCTAACATATAAAAATCAAATAAGGAATTGAACCAGTAGTCCAAACTCGCCCCAGAAACATACAGATTAACCAAATAAACCATCCAGTAAAAAGCAAAAACATACTAACTTAGAAAATAGCATATATTGGAATTTTTTTTAAAAACCATGTTGAACTATAACTACAAAAGGAAAAATACCGACTAGAGATAATATAATATAAAACAAATACAAACAAAAACATATTACAATAAAAGAAACACGTCCTGATATAACCAACAAATCCATGTACATGGTAGATGGTTGAAAGGGGCGTGCTACAAAATGAAGTAGCAAACACATCAATAAAAAAAAAAAAAAGTCTTTACACTCGTTAACAAACTGGACCTGAGGTTAAAACAGAATGAGACACAGGTAGTTGTGAGCATAAGATAATATATGGCAGTGTCGCTAATAATATCTCGGGGTGAGTTGACATTTGTCATATCATATATGCTTAGTTATTAGTGTACATATAACTGATAGCAGTGACTTGCTGGGTTTTTTTGTGACAACTCCTCAGTAATTTATTCAGTGCCAAAGTAGCGCAGTCATCAATCGAAGCTAACAGATGCTTAATCTGTTTAGAAGCCTCATAGTTTTGTTAGTGTTTACACATTGTTAAATTGTAAGCTTAAGCTGACATTATTTTCGGGGAAATACAGTTTTGTTAATTATTCATATAAATCTGACGAGTGACGTGTGTTCGCTATAACTGAATTTACGGGAGGCAGTTATTTTATTTTTGGGAGGAACTTCTAGCGGCAGGGTGTGGAACCATAGAATACCTTTTGGGTAGTTTAGATGTAACTTACAAGGCAGTCTAAAAAGTTAACCACTGACCAGCGAAAGAATCCTATACCATGGAAAGTCACAATGTATCATAATAGCATAAATATGCACTTTTTATGTATTCCATTTTGGAAGGTTATTACTTTTCCCTTTTGTGTATCGACCCCACGGGGCGCATACAGTTTAAGTGTGTAATGTATCTAGTATTTATATTTTCTGTAAATTCTCGTAATGATGTAAACTAAATAGTACAGCCTCTCAACGGGGACCACATGATTGGACAACCCAAATGTTGAGTTGGAAGAGGACGTTGAGTCGATTTTTTTTTCTGTCAGAACAAATGCTAGGATGTACATGTATGTACAAATTATATTGCCTATGCGGGATGCACGTTGAGAAATGATATTGTGGAATTAACAGGAGGACAGCTCATGTAGAAAGAGACAGCACAGAAACTTGCCTAGCAATAATAAAACAAATACTGTAGTATAACATTAAAGTTATGATTTTATTTTGCTTGAGGTAATGGGTGTAAGTTTGGTCTTAGTTCCAGGTACCCCCACTGCTAAAACAGCTGACTACTAACACCAGCGAGAGAACGTATAAATTATCCCCCCAGTCTAACGGTTTGCAGCAAGACGAGCGTCAAATTGTCTGGCAACTATACCCACTTCGCATAACCTCTGAAACGGGGAGAAATAACGCGAATATCGATTCCATTGCAGTGTAGAACCAGCGACCGCTGCCTGACGTCATGTATTGTGCAGTAAGGGTTTCCTACTCGCCTATTTAGTAAAAGTCAGAGCATAGTAGCATCCACCATATCATCCACACAGCATCCCCAGCCTAAGTGAAAGTATCTTACTGTGTGCTTAAGCGGAGTGCTCAGTCACAATACCAGGTCGCAAACCAGACCCAACCGGATTACGCATGCCTGCTATAATTCGCCACGCCAGATAAGAGCGCTATTGCAGAAGGTTGCCCTGAGTTGACCTCAATTTGTTATGTCTTCTGGGCAGTACGAACTCTGCGTGTATTAGTGGTTAGAATATAGAGATAATCTGCAGCCTATCGTGTTTTTTTGTGTAAACACGGCGCATGGATAGCGTCTTCACTGGATTTATAAAGTATCCTCAGCTATGAGCAGAGACATAAAGACACTGACTTAAGTTAATTTGTATTTTTACACAGAAGCGGAAAGATTGTTAACTCTTTGTTTATTTTCCCTGTCGGGGCCTCCTAGTTGGTTTTTTTTGTTTTGTTTTGCTTGATGTATGAATTGATGTAATTGTTAACTTTGTTATTTGATCAGTTATTGTTTGCTGAGATTTTTATTCTTTTCTTCTATACAAGCTAAAGACAACTTTAATACATTTTAACCTTTTGTGTATTGTGCTGTTCAAGACCTTCATCCATACCTATTTAAGCTCTTACTATTTCTCTATCTGTCTGTGAGAAAGAAGAGAGAGCAGGTGATACTTTAGACTATAAATGAGTTGTGGGCTTGAAAAGAGTGATAGCGTTAAATATACCTCCTTCCAGGTCGTCTTAAGTTCTCCCTACTTTCACACCTTATCTGTGTTTTCTCTACAACTCTTGCAGTTCACACAAGTTGTCGTACTCGACAAATACTCTAAAAATAACACTCACGACAGAGCACCGGCGAGAATCCCAATGTCCGTATATAGGAATCACACATTCTATAAATATTTTTGTGGTGGGTAGGTTTCAAGTTTTTAAATGTCTACCAATAATGTGCGCAACTTGCACAACGGACTTGCTATTATTTTGCCTTTGTCCAATCTCATTTGGACCATTGGTTCTGAAAAAAATCCATAAATTATATTCCCTCTACTGGGAATCGAACCTCGTACCTTTAGAATTCGAGGCGGACGCCATACCTCTTATGGAGGGTATCTGAACCGATGGCATAGTATATAAAGGAAGGCTTTGGCGTGTATTTGTTGAAGGGTCGTGCTCCACGGGGAGCTGACAGACTACTAATACTAAACCTACTACTACTACTAATACTACTACTACTACGAATAGTTTTATTGATATTATTATTATCATCGTAGAATTGCCAATAGTGTGCACACATTATCATTGTGTATAGACGAACATTCATACACTAACAAATGTTCAACTTTGTACACTCTCGCAGTGTCACGTGTTCAAGATATTCAGGCATGTTATACATTACAATAGCCATCATCATTATAATTATTAGATTTTTTAGCTGCGTTTATATCTCGCATACCTTTCGTTTTCTTATGCAAATGTATTGTTCAGTGACTCTTGCTTTAAAATTTTCGAAACGGACTAAAGCAAATTCTGGCATAAAATAGATCCCGATCTACCGGTAGATATCTAATTGACTGATAGGGAAAGTGATGTAATGTTAATTCTAGATAAATTTCAGACTAGTCCTCTTCCACTGATATTTAAAAACGCTGGTTTATCAGGATTAAAAATACTTTTTGCATATTCCTAGTACAAACTCACTAGTTAGGTTATAAAGATTCACGTTAAACTTGACCTGCATCAGATAGTAATGCAATCTTTAATTTGAAGTAAAGTTAACGTTCGTTAAAACGTCAGTTACCATTAATTTGAATTTTCCACCGATCTATTGATGGAATAACAGAAAGTGGATCGCCAAGCAGAGATATAAGTTATACGTAGTTATTCACTTATTCCAAATGTTAACCACTCCGAAACCTGAAAACTGACATGATTTTACCAAGGTAAATTTATTAACAGCTCACCGTTTCTAAAGTAGAACCCCACACATATTGGGTTGACTGGCGCTGGAGTACACTATTCATACTTCTAAAAGGGAAACATCTTTTGAACGTGTACTTTTATTGTGCCATACTTAAATAGAAAGGTAAGGGTAGCTTTCATTGCATTTTGAAATATTTGAAAGTCAAAAGAAATCAAATTCAACACAAAAAATAATAGTCTTTTACTGTGACGTTATTGCCTTCCCTGCTTTGCAGTAGTGGTCGAACAGTGGCCAAACCTCAAGAGTATCTAATATGTGCTTCAAAGGTATCTGCCTTCGCGCAAGATTACTCTTGGCAGAGATGTAAATAGAAGGGTGATGACACTTCTATTACAAAGTGAGTCTTCACAAGATATTCAGAATAACCGAGAACAAAACTGCTTTGGCTGAGTATGTTAACTCTGTAATTCTGCCGACGCTTTTGTGAAGGATTTAAGCACTTATTACTTTCGGCTCGTTTAAGCCCCCACCCCTGATTTACTCAGTGGAATTCTATTATTCTAGTAGAGCTCTGTTTAGAGTGTGTGTAGTAAATTGACTGAGACAAACATGCAGTAACCTAAAAATGTTAAATCGAAGGTAAATTTGTAACATTACAAATAACAAAATTTAATAATCACTTTAGGTTTCAACAGCTGGAAAATAATTTGAATAGTTATGGAACAAGAAAAGTTATCATCATCGTCTTTAAGGATTGTAAAGTGTAACAAGAAGTTCAAGTGGCAGCATATATTTGAACTTAGCTGCAAATGATGGTTTTGATCCTTCTTATGGGTTGGTTCTTTTCACTCTGCTCACGCTGGTCCTGGTCAAGGTTGTCGGGGTTAGCTCGATTCACAGAAATGTCAAGGAGAGCCTACCACGTGCGTCCTTCGTCTTAAAGCTTAGGCCACTGTTCCCTTCTTGTTCAAGAGATAGTACGTTCTGCTGGTACCACCAATAACTATGGTAAAAGAATAGAACGAAACGCTCCACTGAGTATGGCGTTTTCCACCCCATAGTTATGGGATCCTATCTTCCCATACCACCATCCCAATTACTCAGACTTTACCCTCGATGAGAATTAAATTTAATCCCTCGAGATAAAACTTCCTTTACATTTAAATAGAATAGCTTTAGCTTTACATGACATTTAAATGAAAAGTTTAATAATACAGATAGAGTCTGTTTACATATACATCTTCACTGATTAAAAAGTGTTCACAATATAAATTGAATATGTATTCATTTATGTTTTACACTGATTGAAAAGTTTGAAACTTCCATTACTTTAAAATGAATATTTTCACATAAACATTTACACTGCTTTAAGCTTAAAAACTTACATTAATTGTAAAGTGATTATGTTTATAGGGACATTTACACTGCTTTGAAAATGTAAGTATTATATTTAGAATGTACATCATTTCTTTCATTTTTCCCTACCTGCTCCTTAGAAACTTGGGACTACTTTATGCTTTTAGTTCTCTTTACGAAATTAGCAATAAAGCAATCACCAGCCCGTGCAGTGGTGGTTCATGAATCATCATTCTATACGCTGAGGTTGCCAGCCTCAAATGACTGTGACATCCACAAGCGAGTTTCACCTATTAAAATTCACATGGTTATATATATATATATATATATATATATATATATATATATATATATATATATATATATATATATATATATATATGTGTGTGTGTGTGTGTGTTAGTTCACATGTTAGTAATAAAATATGAAATGTAAATCACAACTTACGCCAATCCTGGCTCAAAGACTTTTTGCTCAGATGAATAAAAGAGACTTGAATCGGCCTCTTACACGCGTCTGGGGTGTCGTTAAATTATTAAGTTCCTTCTCTGACTTCGTGTGTGGTCCTTGAGATTTCCTGTGCTATATTGTAAGTCCTGATAAATACACCAATAAAAGGTGTCCGGTATTTTAAGAAGGAATTCTGAATTCTAATTCTTCACTGCAGCAGTCTAGTGTCTTGGCGAGCGATGTCTCAAGTGAAATAGCTTGAAAAATGATCAGATTATATTCCCTGCCTTCCCACGCCTTCGTTTGTTATGAGCTATCAAAAAACTCCAATCATATTCAAACAGGCGGATTATGGGGTAATTTCAAAATATTCCGACCTCAGATAATTTTGAACGTAAGGCAGAGGTCAACCCTTCCATATATGGTAATAAGATGTCCGATGCCTTTGTGTACAAACTTACAGATAGATCGGTAAACTCCTACAACAGCGTGTTCAAAATAAAACCATCATTACTTTATCAGAAAGTACTCTTCTCATAACAAGTAGGACAGGAAACGCTTATTTCATAAGTCTCCGCCACGTACACGAGATCTTGTGATAATCTTAGCCAATCTGTGCCGCTTCCTTGCGACTGCGAGTAATTATCTCAGCAAATCTTAGTAGCGTCAAGCAAATATGATTCTTATCACCAACAGGGAGTGTCAAGCAATTCGATAATACTCAAATATATGCTACTTAGCAGAAAAATAACGAAGAAAGAAAGGAAGAAAAGTGCGACAATTGAAAGCACATATTAAAAATCAGTACCACAAATGTACCGATACTGCTGGAGTGAAACAAAGATCGATAGGGGCCGCTCCATTCTGTCACATTTACTAACGTTTTAAGACAGTTGTATTTTATAACTCTGAAACATGGACTTTAATTAATTGAATGACAAAATCACGACTGGGGAATTGAGTGAAAGAACCAGACAAATACCAATGGAAAAAGAGGTGATAGCACCACAAGGCAGTCCCTGTTCTGGATTTCCCACGATAAAAGAAATAGAGTTAGATCAAAAACATGAAGAAAGGTTTTGGTTTGGTTTTAAGGACTATCTTCCTTTGCACACGGACTATTCCATCAGTACTCCGGTCTCCTTCCTTAGATCACACAAGGGGGATCTCAGGACAGTGCACGAACTTAGTAACACCGGCGAGAATCGGAATTTGTGTATATAGAAATTACACATTCTATAAATATTTTTGTGGTGGGTAGGTTTCTAACTTTTACATTTTGCCGTGGAAGCGGCCTGATGGGCCTATTCTTTACGATTTCCAACTGCCGTGGGATTTTTAACGTGCGTGCAACAATTTTTTCGCCCTTATCAGAGAAGGCTAGACATCCGATCTCACTACCCAGAAGACCGGGGGAAGTGTGACATCATTAGGACCACTGGTTCGAAAAAAAAAAATTCAAAATTATATTCCCTCAACTGGGAATCAAACCCGGTACCTCTGGAAGTCGAGGCGGACGCCATACCCCTTAGCCACTCCGACCCCTCAGAAAGGTATTGAAGACAGATATGAAAGGAATACAAAAACAGACATGACAAGAATAAAGAAGATATAGAATGAGTTTGAACAGATGGCACTGGACAGGAAGATTCGGCGGTAATTTTTAAAGGCCTGTTCTCCACATGTTCTATAGTTTATAGTACAAAATGATGTTCCTGACGAAGACGCCGTGATAAGCACCATGGAGACAAATATGTCGATTTCTTTACCGGGTAGCGTGTTTTAAATAAATATTCAGTAGTCATAACAACTGTATTGTGTGTATGTCATCATCGTGTTCCTTTTCGCTCTGTATGAGTATAGGGCCACTACTGTAGCTGGCCGCCTCGCAGGAAGCCTGTACATAGAAATCACATGCGTTTGTAGGGATGGTTTCCATAGCAATTTGTGTTATACGATGAAGTTGACAACCTCATGTACAACCTCATGTTAGTCGCCTGGAACGACATTTGACTGAGGGAGCAGTAGAATTATTCTTTCTTTGTCTCATCAGAAACCCCGAAGAACAACACAAAAACTTTTTAAAAAACTGCATTCAGTAAACACATCAAATTATTTGCTTAAAACGAACTGTTACCATTTACGCACCAAAACAAAACTGCATTCATTATACACATCAAATTATTTGCTTAAAACGAACTGTTGCCATTTACGCACCAAAACAAAACTGCATTCATTATACACATCAAATTACTTACTTAAAACGAACTGTTAAATTTACGCACCAAAACAAAACTGCATTCATTATACACATCAAATTACTTGCTTAAAACGAACTGTTACCATTTACGCACCAAAACAAAACTGCGTTCATTATACACATCAAATTACGTGCTTAAAACGAACTGTTACCATTTACACACCAAAACAAAACTGCGTTCATTATACACATCAAATTACGTGCTTAAAACGAACTGTTACCATTTACGCACCAAAACAAAACTGCGTTCATTATACACATCAAATTACGTGCTTAAAACGAACTGTTACCATTTACGCACCAAAACAAAAAAAACGACGAATAAATAAATAAATTATCAACTTACTCGGTCCTTCCTCTTCTACCCTGGGGTTTAGAGTTAATAAACTATCAAACAGAAATGAAATAACATTTCTGACCTGGTGTCCGCCATGAATGTCTCCATTTTGCCAATAAAGGTGTAGTTTACAAGGCAGGGGTCACACTGAGAGGCCATGGGTAAATGATGAGTGTCGTCAAGTTTATTCTGCGAGACTGCCTCAGAAATGAGAGCACAGAAGTCAGCAAATGACACTTTACGGATACAGGATAGCTTGCTGGCGCCGGTGAGATTTCTGGGAGTGAATTGGATCAATCAGGCATGACGTTAAACATTGGTAAAATCAGGAAAGACGAGAAGAGAGATCGGGAGAACTGGTCGTGTGGCTGATGGATCTTTAAATGTCTATAACGAACAAATTAACCAACCAACCAACAGAGCAACCAATACCCCAACATCTACCTACCTATCTACCTACCTGTCTGTATATCTGTCTGACTGGCTTTCTGTCTCTTTCTGACTGTCTCTCTTGCTACAGTTCCCCAACTTAACCCCCTTTCAGGTTAGAAGACCATTCATTTTGTGGCATAGCAATTAGTGGGTCTGGTGTGATCTCCACCAGCTGCGCCTGCTGAGTTGTGTAAGTCCTCTGGGGTTGCAAGAAAGCCTAAAACTCATTCCGAAATGCCACAAGGGTAAAAAGAGTGAAAACTCGAAATCTCTGGGGTTCGGAAGTAGAAAAGAAACTTACCTACATACCTACCTACCTACCTACCTACCTACCTACCTACCTACCTACCTACCTACCTACCTACCTACCTACCTACCTACCTACCTACCTACCTACCTACCTACTTACCTACTTACATAACTACCTATCTGCCGACAAAACTCGTATCTATCTATCTATCTATCTATCTATCTATCTATCTATCTATCTATCTATCTATCTATCTATCTATCTATCTATCTATCTATCTATCTATCTATCTATCTATCTGTCTAACTGTCTGTCTATCTGTCTGTCTGCTTGCTTACTGAATAATACACACACTCACACATTCACACACACACATATACAGTTTATCAGAGATTCTGATAATTTCCAAAAACTAAGACTGAAATTCATAACAGCAGCGATAATAGTGTAGTATCATGTAAGTATCATTAATTTAAAAAAATACAACTATCGATAAATAAAAAATATGGAACTGTTCACGAAATGTTTCGTACATATACAGTCAGACATTTTTTTAACATTTCGTGGTGGTGAGAAACATGGAAACAAAAGCAATATAAAAATATAAAAAACCGTTCGCATTATGAGAGCGCCTTAGTATGTAACATAGAAACAAGTAACCCACAAAAAACATGAGGAGAACTGATTACGTTGTGCTTTTTCTTCTGCATGTCATGATGATGCGTTAATTCTCCTGGGGTCATTTCATTGCTTTTAATTCTATTTCATTGGATCTTTGTCATCAACCTTATCATGACGTATGGGCAATGGTACATGCAAAATATACAAAACAAATTTAGCTTTCACAGTGCTATGTGCATCTTTTCCCGAAAGGCTGTCGGGATTTTTTCACTGTTTGTTACATGACGTTCCATGTAGACATTCAGTTGATAGGGGATAGTATGATGACGGTAACTGAAGCGAAGCTGTATATCTATAGACATTTAACATAACGGTGTAAATGACCCTTGTATAAACAGGTTAGGTAGAGGTAGCCTCATAGCTAATACTGGGGGGAGAGGGGGGGAGGTGTTTAGAGACTTCACCTGTCCTAGGTATCAGCTTCATGAGAAGAGTAGATTGTTGAAGAGATGCGCACGATCATTGAAGATTTCGGGTTTTCCCGATAGAGTGGTTCCCTCAATTATCGTTGCACAGACTTTGTGAATGAAGTAAAATGCGTTGTTAAGGATGACGTCAGAGTGAAAAGTGTGATGTCATTTGGAGAGTGGACGTCGGTCGGGTCGGTAGAAGGAAAAGGCGTCCATTATAATTGTGTGCAGATTTGATATTATTCACGAATTTTGTATTTCCGAGGCAGGTTAGCCTCTCAGCTATGCATGGGAATCAAAGTTAAAGCACACGCAGTTTATCTGTAGTTTATATTAGAAAAAGCCGACAACGGAAATATGGGCAATATGAATGTCAAGGGCAATGACTGAAGATGCAGGACGTACAATGTAAAAGAGTGTGAAGCCTGAGGTGATATGTATACAGTTCGATCTGTTGTATTTTATCATATGGAATAAACCTTGGATAGTCCTGGCCAGTTTTATTCATTGAACCCATGTTGTGTAAACCTGTACATCAGTCCATCCTGTGAGAAATGTCAAACTTAACCCGTGAGGGTTTCACAACATTGACCAGTTCTCTTCCTTGCTACTCTTATAACTTATATATGTTCTTATAACTCAGGAGCTGAGTCAGACACTTATTTATTTTTACAGCTGAGTAGAGTAGAGCATAAGGCGATCTGTATCAAACCTGATTCCTTTGTCTCGAAAAAGAAGCGCTCTAACGCGCCACCACTCGTACTCGCGAGAGTTTTCTGGAGTAACATAAACAAGACTTTCGACACTCGACTTTGAGTTTTCCTTGTTTGAAAACTTCTGAGAAATCTTTCCGACTTACAAGTTGGTAGATTTGATTTTGGTGATTACAAAAATAATTGATCAATACAACTTTACGTTAAGTTATTCTTCTAACATTAATTAAGTAAAATACACGTGCTAATTTTATAGACATATCTTTACTTACATTTTTATGAAGTGGTTGATAAGATTCAAGCCATTGTCTGTTGGTACCAATATTTTGTCCACGTAAGAGGAGAATAGCCTTGAAAACGGATCTCGAACGAACATGAATTTGGTGAATGTTGTCAGGATTTTGTACAATTGATCCGAAGTCACTTTACTTAACTTTAAGGATTGCGGAATACTGGAAAGAATAATAGGGATATTTAATAGTTTGCTTGGTGGTATACTTAACATTTTCAATATATATATATATATATATATATATATATATATATATATACATATATATATATATATATATATATATATATATATATATATATATATGTAACAATTCTTCAAACTTTAAGGTCTTTTATATTTCGACGTGCGCCCTAATATAACCGACTAGGTTGAACGGGACGCGCCTCGCCAAAACAAGGCAAAATAATAATTAAAAAAATAAAAACTTTCAATATATGTATGCCGTGAAGTGCTCAATACGAAATCTAATTTGGCTTCTGTGCCAAGTGTGTTGATGTGACTGTAAGCACTAAACAGATTTAATATTATTATAAAACGTAAAACAAAAAATAAAATGAAGAACAGCAGAGTTGTTGACGTTTAATTTTGCCTTAAAGTGAACTAAAAAGTACAAAATAATATTGTAAACATTTATATTAACATTGAGTATTCAGGAAAACTACTTTTATGGTAAATTACTTACTTACTTACTCGTTCCTCTTCTACCATGAGGTGTAGAGATTTGGAAGAGAGAGCGCCATACGATCCTATCGGCTGTCTTCCTCCTAGCCTGGTTCCATTCTAGTCCTCGGTCCTTCAGAGATTGTCTAATGTGTCTTCCCAGCAGACTCTGGGTCTTCCTGGAGGTCTGGTTTCCTGGCTCTTAGCCTCCCATTCCTGCCGTGGCAGCCGATCTTTTCCCATTCTGCAGACATGCCCAAACCATCTTAGTTGGGACAGTTCTACTTGGGTCTGGTAAATTACAGTCACAGAAATATCTTCTTCCTCAAGTACTACGCCATGCTGCATGGATGATCATGTTTCTCCAGAACTTCCTGTCGTCACTACTGTTTATCAAGTGTGTTGTGGACCTTTTTCCACGCCATGATGTCAAGCTTTCCAGTATCTTCTCTCTTTGTCGTCCTCTCTTTTCTCTTCAGTCGTTCCTGTTGTCACTTTATGTTCCAGCTTTCCTATTCTCACAACAGGCACAATAGAGTTGATTGCTTACGTCTATAATTTGTGTAGTACACTGCCTTTGCGCACAAACTTCTTTCAAGACATCCTAATAGCTACTTCAAGCTGAACACGGTATTTTTAAAACTAAAGTTAAACCACACCTCTATGGCTTCCAGACATTAGTATATTTCCTGGAATGACGGGAGTCTTGCATCCCAAGGATAAATCTACTGCTTCCTCAGTATTCGTAAATGACAAATTCCACGAGTTTGGGCACAGTGCTGGCAACCTTATCATATAAAACATATTGCTACAGAAAACACTGCTGCAGGAGCGCATAAATACTTTGGTGGAAGCTCTTCCTGTAATGGGACTTGTTTTAGTGGTGACTCAGTACAGAGCGGAAAGGGAAATAATGATGGTGATTCTTTACACAGTAAGGTGATTTCTCCATACTTCAGTCTGTAACATAATACATTCATTCATATCGTATTACAGAAAACATAAGTGTATTCACAAAGTAAATATTGCCGTGTGGGTTACGTCAGTATATTAGGTACAATATTGTTAGAGGTGGTGACAGTTCTCGTCGTTGCTGCCTTTACTTTCTCTAACTCTAGAATCAGGTACCTATTTACAGCTGGGTAAACTGGGTTGTGATGCTGCTCAGTTTCGATCTCGGAACCCGGTAACTAATGTGGAACTAAAGAGAAGAACCAGACAAGTGCCAGAGATGAGAAGGGGACCCTGGCGACGGATATGGCACAGATTGAGAAAACATGTCGACAGCAGCATCAAAAGGCAGTCCTTAATCTGGAACTCCCAGGGTAAGAGAGAGAGGGAGAGAGAGAGAGAGAGAGAGAGAGAGAGAGAGAGAGAGAGAGAGAGAGAGAGAGAGAGAGAGAGAGAGAGATCAAAGACCACATGGAAAACAGAACTGGAAACAGACAGGGATCAGGAAAACAGGGAAAGACCTTGAGATTATGGAACGGGATAGGAAGTTTTGGCTTCGGGTTGTTGAAGTCCTATGCTTCTTAGGGAGCTGAAGTGTAATAATGATAATTAACCCAGTAACTCGTCACGAGAAGCATGAAATTGCTCGCACATAGGATGCTCCTCATTCTCGTACTGGGGATTTGAGCATTTAGTTTACTCCTAATTTATTCTCTAGCAATTGTGCTATATTCATATTGAAACAGGGAATTCATTTCACAGGAAAATCTGGGCACACATTCTCAGTCTTCCAAAGTCTAACTTCCACCAGGTTGACATACGTCACAGGTTGCCTCCCCTTAGCTCTGCAGTAGTGGTCCAACAGTGGCCAAAACTCAAGAGTAACTAATGTGGGTCTTCAAGGGTGTCTACCTTCGCACAAGATTACTCTTGGCAGAGTTGAAGGTAGAAGGATAATGATGCTTCTACCTCAACGGAGTATACACATGATATTCAGAAAAGCGAGAACAATGCTGCATGCGGCTAAGCAAATGTTAACGGTAGTATCTGCCGTCAACTTTTGTGAAGGATTATGTAATCTTATAATTCGTTAGCTCGTTCAAGCCCCCAGCTGAGTTAATTCAGCAAAATTCCTCTAATTATTACATAGCTCTGTTTAAGTGTATTTAAGAAATACGGTTGCAGTATATTCAAAATGATTAAATCAACTTTAGATGTGTCTTTAGACAAGTAAGAAATTTAATAAAAAATTATAAAAATGAATAATTGTTTAGAAAAAAGTGTTCATCACAGTGCGATGTTATGGTTTTCGAAAAAAATGGACAGTTCACTTGGCAGCTTTTAAGATTTACTTAGCTGCCAATTAGTTTGACTATTCTTCTCCAGCTGATGTTTGGTTCTTTGTAGATGGATGACTGGATCACAATCGTCACTGGTCAAGTTTGAAAGTTGTAGCACGTTCCAAGAAGTGATATGAAGTAACTAGCAAGCTAGTCCAGCCTCTCTAAGACGCGTCTGATGATGGTGTCTAGCGTCGACTTCAGGCCACTTTTATCCTCACTTGTTCCAGAGATAGTACCCTCAACTTCTACCACCAACTAGTGTCACAAAATAAGAGAAACAAATACCCTCTGAGTATTGTGTTTCCCGGCACATACTTATGTGTCCCCATCTTTCAATTCCACCATCCCATCTATCTCAGAACTTTACCCTCGATGAGAATTAATCTTAATCCCATTAAACGAAAACTTTTTTTACTTTTAAATTGAATAGATTTATGTTTACCTTTACTTTGGTTAAAAAGATTGAAAACTTTCATTAATTTTAGATTGAGTATGTTTACATTTACATCTACACTGGTTGAAAATGTTAATAATATAATAAGTATGTACATCATTCTCTCATCATTTCCTCCCTGCTCCATATGGAACATGGGACTACCTCTGCTTTTAGTTCTCTATACGAAACTCGTATAAAGCAGTCACCAGCCTCTGCAATGGTGATTCGTGGAATCATTATTCTATATGCTGAGGTTGTCAGCCTCAAATGACGTGGACATCCACTTAGCAATTTTCACATATTAATATTCACATGTCAATATATACGTACGAGTATTATTTCCCGTGTTAAAAATGCAAAACATAGAATTATAGATATACAACTTACCCCAAATTTACTTTGGGATCACAGACAGACTGCTGGCTCAGAGAGATAGCTAAGACAACTTGTTGAAGATGCCTCTTACACGTGTTCAGGGGTGTTACTTTATAATAACTTTCCACTTTGACTCCGTGTTTCAGATTCCTCAGATTCCGGTTTTCCTTGCTAATATGGTAGTTTTCCTGGGAGATAATTCCTCAAGATGATCAAACAAAGTCATGATAAATGAAATTCTGAGTATATTATTTACTCTGGCTGGTCTAGTTGTCTCTTGACGAGTTGAATTTCACAGTGCTTCCAACCGACTAAAAAAGGGGAAAAAAAGGAACCCGTTACACGCCCATTGAGGCATATTGGGAATATGGTGTTAGGCCCATATTATCTTGACCGTCGGCACACGAGGGATGATGTGGTAGGCATCATGCCGGCCGCCTTAACCTTCCCAGAGTTGCTCTGGTACCCATTTGGGGCTGGGTCGACCCAGGAGCCGTTTGTGGCCTAAAAAATTCCCGCCTCATCTGGGGATTGAACCATAGACCACTGCGCTAGGAAGCCAGTGCACTAACCACTATGCTACCGCGGACTAAAGTGTCCTTCTGGCGTCTTTTAAAAAAAAATTTCCTCATAGGAAATTTCTGCGTGTTATTTAACAGGTCATTTCTACCAAATATGGGCGTGAAACGTCCGAATATTCTTGCCAGTGATTACAAATAACTTCTTCAAGTAATATCTTCTTGGTCTCAGACGGGTAATATTGCACGGGACATCTTCACTTTACTAATTAGATCTGGCCATCTTAATTCCGAGCGAATGCCGGCGTTGTTATTTAACAGGTCTTCTAAATAAATCCGAATATTCTTGCCAGTGATTACAAAAAACCTCAACGGATGCAATTACCTCATTCCATCTTCCAGGTGCATGTCTGTAATATGCCCGCAGACGGGTAATTTATCTCCCCGTCCTTGTGCAAACACCGACCCTTATGTAACCATCTGGGCTGGGACTCTTCACTTTAGTAATTAGGGAATCCCAATCGCCATATCAGCGCTAAATAAACTGGCTGGGCATAAGTCGTGCTAATCCGGCGCGGCCAAGGTTTGGTACACGAGAATTTTATCAACATGACTGTCGGTCAATATTGCCTGTCTACTCTTCAGGGATTAAACAGACCTATTACTGACGTTGATTGAAAATTAATATTTGCTTGAGAGAGAAAGAAATGTGCCGACCACGGAAATTTCACAAATGTGGTTATTCCTAATCGAATGCCGGCGAATAGTTATGTGACAATCATGCGTATTTCTTTTGATGGCGTCTTTTAAAAAAAAAAATTGACAATTGACATTTCATAGGATGTAAATTCTGCGTGTTATTTCAAAACAGGTCTTAAATTTTTCTAACCACAAATATGGGCGTGAAACGTCCGAATATTCTTGCCAGTGATTACAAATAACTTCTTCAAGTAATATCTTCGTAACACTTCTATCCGGATGCAATTACCTCATTCCATCTTCCAGGTGCATGTATGTAATATGCCCGCAGACGAGTAATTTATCTCCCCGTCCTTGTGCAAACACCGACCCTTATGTAACCATCTGGGCTGGGACTCTTCACTTTAGTAATTAGGGAATCCCAATCGCCATAACAGCGCTAAATAAACTGGCTGGGCATAAGTCGTGCTAATCCGGCGCGGCCAAGGTTTGGTACACGAGAATTTTATCAACATGACTGTCGGTCAATATTGCATCACCTGTCTACTCTCTCAGCAGGGATGGACAGGTAAACAGACAAGACGAATTATTACTGATGTAAGGTGATTAGAAAATAGCTAATATTTGCTTGATAGCAGAGAAAGAAATGTGCCGACCACGGAAATTTCACATAATTGGCACGCACAACAAAATGTAACTGAATACGGCCGGAGAGGACAAGAGATCAACCCAAAATTATGTGACAATATATTAACTTCTCAATTCGTTACTTAGAAAAACACAACTGTTTCAAACTATGGCTGACCGCGGAAAAAAAGAGCTTTCATAATCTTACATTACAGACTCTTTCAAGGCCCTTTCGAAATTTATGAAGAGTTTATAAGATTATTTCCTTCTCCACCCCCTTCTGGCCTCTCCGTTCAGATTTAGAAGAAAACAAACAACTTATACAAACAGGAACCCTGCAGACCTGGATTAATTTCAAAGGACTTCACAGCGTAGACCTGCAAATTTTGTAGGTTCAAACTTGAAAAAAAAAACGTGAATGTAAAAGTTGCGCCATTACAACTCTATTAGACGGCTTGATGGCTAT
Source organism: Oreohelix idahoensis (assembly GCA_024509875.1). NCBI lineage: Eukaryota > Metazoa > Mollusca > Gastropoda > Stylommatophora > Oreohelicidae > Oreohelix > Oreohelix idahoensis. The sequence continues at coordinate 122,326 of JAMPIV010002215.1, forward strand.
TATTATGAACTGATTATGTGCTGCCAATGTACTATGCTATCGTTATTGTTATTGTATTTCAGGCACTTCGGGCAAACCCATAGGTGCTCAATCTCCCACATCAATTGTCGAAGGGTATGAATGTAAGTTGTCCCCATGCCAAGCTGGTTTTTGTTTGTGTTCACTCGCTTCTATTCACTAATTAATTTTTAAAATGGTGTTTAAATGTGTATATTATGTTTTTCGTAAAGTGTCTTGTACCATATCGTTTTTTTACTGTAACTATTTCTCAAAAGCTTTGGCTTTTATAATGATGCCTACATAAAACTAAATTATTATCGCTGCTGTCATCAATTTAAGTTTTCGTTTCTGAGATTGATAGCAATCTCTGACACAACATTCATAGATAGACAGACAATCAAACAGACAGACAGACAGGTAGGTAGGTAGACAGACAGACAGATAGACAGACAGATAGACATACCGATATATATATAGAACGAACGAACGAACGAACGAACGAATACTTTATATAATATATGCCCTTCCACTCTCATATATATATATATCCTTTATTATATATAATTATAGATAGATAGATAGATACAGTATGCAAGATAGATAGATAGATGAAACAAAACAAGCTAGTAGATAGATAGATAGATAGATAGATACCTGACCCATCAGATCCCCTTTGCTAGTTGCCAGCAGTCTGAATCGTGTTGATTCATAGATTGCAGTATCACCACTCTATCGATGTGTCACAACCGTTCTTAAATATTAAAGGAATGGTATATGCTAGCACATACATTCCCCCACAGTCTGTTTTCTAAGAATGTGTAAACTTCACTACACTTTCCAAATATGCATAGATCTAAAACAACCTAAATTTTAAAGTATCTTAAGAATTTGAAGAAACGGAATTTTATCTCGTTTGATGTTTTAAACATTACTTCCTCGTAAGAGCGTACGACAAGCAGAGTGGATAGAGCTCTGGTCTCTAGCGGCAAAGGAGCCTGACTTTGCTCTTGAGTTAGGGAAGGAAAAGGCACAGAGGAAAGGAACTGCTCACACCCACCTTTTGATGCTGGACTTAGTAAAGTGAAGTCTCTAACACTTCACCCCCTTAAGACAGTATGCACTCCCGTAATACAGTATCTGCTATGGATGGGACTGCCTTATCTTTTTCCAAATACTTTCAGGATAATTGAAAAGTGATGTCCTATTTTTTGAAAGTTTATATCCTGACTTGAATCTATTGGATACTGTCGTAACAAAGGTTTAACAAAAAAAAAAAAAAAAAAAAAAAAAAAGAGAAATAACTGTCATGTGTTATGTAAGTTTGTTTTTAATATTTTTTATTCCCAGAAACAACAAAATACAATAAAAATTAAAACTGACGTTACCAGAGACAGGAAAATTTGCTGCTCGCTTGGAAACCAGATGTCGACCACATTGGATCGAACGCTGAGTTGTTATGTTTATGTGACATAGAATGACAATTATTATCTTTATTCTGGCGTTTGTTTAATAAAAATGTGTTGTATAGGAGTACAGAAATTTAAAAATTAGGAGGTAATTTTCAATAACCCTGCAGAATCCTTCACTCTCTCTCTCTCTTTCTCTCTCTCTCTCTAACTCTCTCTCTCACTCTTTATCTCTCTAACCCTCTCACTCATATCCTCTCTCTTATTCTTACTTGGCATGAACATTGACGACTGGTATGTCGTAGAGGTGCAGATGTTTAGTGTTGCTCACATCGATAACCCTCATTACTCTCTTCCAGAACGAGCTTCCTATCTGAGGGAAACAATTGGTATGTTAAAGATAGTGATTGGTCTGGTATAAACGATGTGTGTTGAAGTGGGGGCTCTGGTAGCAGTCGCCTCAGTAATGGTACCAGTAGCGCAAGTATTAACTGTGCCATCAGTGGTTGTAACAGTGGCGTCAGTAGCGGTAACAGTGGCGTCAGTAGCGGTAACAGTGGCGTAAATGCGGTAACAGTGGCGTCAGTAGCGGTAATAGTGGCGTCAGTAGCGGTAACAGTGGCGTCAGTAGTGGTAACAGTGGCGTCAGTAGCGGTAACAGTGGCGTCAGTAGCGGTAACAGTGGCGTCAGTAGCGGTAACAGTGGCGTCAGAAGCGGTAACATTGGCGGCAGTAGGAGTAACAGTGGCGGCAGTAGCGGTAATAGTGGCGTCAGTAGCGGAAACAGTGATGTCAGTAGCGGTAACAGTGGTGTCAGTAGCGGTAATAGTGGCGTCAGAAGTGGTAACAGTGGCGTCAGAAGCGGTAACAGTTGCGGCAGTAGGAGTAAAAGTGGGTCAGAGGTCGTAACAGTGTCGTTAAAGGCTGTAACAATGGCGTCAATAGTGTCAAAAGTGGCGTCAGTAGTGGTAACAGTGGGTCAGAGCTTCTAACAGTTGCGTCAGTGACGGTAACAGTGGCGTCAGTGGCTGTAACAGTGGCGTCAATAATGGTAAAAGTGGCGTCAGAGGCTGTAACAGTGGCGTCAATGACGGTAACAGTGGCGTTAGTAGTGGTAACAGTGGCGTCAGTGGTGGTAACAGTGGCGTCAGTAGTGGTAATAGTGGCGAGTGGTTACGGTCCTATTAATGATGGCGTAGGGTGTGGCACTTATATATGTAGTATTGATTGTGATAGGTGGAATTAGGATGACAAAATGTAGTGATGTTAGTAAAGGTAGGGATGCTGGTTGTGCTGCTGACTGAGTTAGTGTCCGTCATGGTGGTATTACCCTTAGTGGAGGTGATATTGTCAGTGGTGGTTTGGTGATAGGGACAGTAATGTTAGCAGTGGAGGTGAGGACAGCAGTAGTGGTAATGTGATTGTATTTTTAATAGTGATGATGACGCTAGAAGCAGTGGTTATATTAGTAATTGTGGTGATGCTGATTGTGTTGCTGACAGTGTTAATGTCGGTGATGGTGGTAGTGGTAATGCTAGTAGTGGAGGTGATAATGATCATGTTGGTAGTGTGAAAGTGGTTGAAATGTTAGCTGTGGCGATGATGATATAAGTGTTTTGAAGTTGGCAGTAGGGATTGCGGTAGTGACGGTAATGTTGGTGCTATTAATGGCTATGGTGGAAGTGGTGGCGGTTGTGGCAGTAGAGGTGGCGACTGTGGCAATAATGATAATGCTAGTAGTAGAGGTGATACTTGTGTGAGCAGTGGTGGTGTTGACAGTAGTGACTGTGGTAGTGGTAGTAATCTTGGTGCTATAATCGGCAGTGGTGGAAATGATGATGATGATGATGCTGGAAGTGTCGGTTATATTAGTAGAAAACGAGAAAGCAGATTATGACAACAAATGAAACCATTGTACGTGTAGTTACAATTACGATAATTGTGAAGATAATGGTAGCGATATTTTAATGTACATAATCAACTGTTGGAAAAAAAAAGATATTTTATATTATGAGAATAGTTATTGTGATGAAAAAGTTGATTACAACATCATTGAAACCCGTATGATAAAAATTATGATAATTACTATGAGATCTAGAGTATCCAATTGACAGAGTGGTTAGAGAGCTGGTCTCTAGCGGCAAAAGTTCCAGGTTCAAGTCAAAGTATCAACACGCTTCAGTCTACCCAGCTGTAAATGAGTACCTGACTCTTTGAGTTAGGGAAGGAAAAGGCAGCGAGGAAAGAAACTGGTCACCTCACCTCTTGATGCTGGACCTAGTATGGTGAAGTCTCTAACACTTCACTCCCCTACGGCTGTACAGGCTATGGGACTACCTTTACCTTTTCACTATGAGACGTACAAATATTATGTAGGTCTGTATATCTTGTACAGCACATTCCCACAGACACCTCCGCTGCAGGAGCATCTAACTGCTTTGTGATGACATTCCTGCAGGACCAGCGGCAGTGGTTGCTGCAAATTCTGTTAGGACTGCAACGGAAAATGATGATGATGATGAGATGACGATGATGATATTATGATAATTATGAGATGATGATTATGAGATGACGATGATGCTATTATGATGATGATGAGATGCTGAAAATGAGATGATGATGATGATGATGATGATGATGAGACGATGATGATGATGAGATGATGATGTTGAGATGATGATGATAATGATGAAATGATGATAATGAGATGGTGATGAGAATGATGATGATATGACGATGTTATTATTATGATAATGATGATGAGCTGATGATGATGATGATGATGATGATGATGATGATGATGATGATATGATGGTGATGAGATGATGATGATGATGATGATGATGATGATGATGATGATGATGATGATGATGATGATGATGATGATGATGATGATGATGATGATGATGATGAGATTATGATGATGATGATGACGATAATGATGAGATGAGATGATGATGATATGATAATGATGATGAGATGGTGATGATGAGATGACGATGATGAGATGATGATGACGAGATGATGATGTTGAGATTACAATGATGATGAGATGATGATGATGATGATTCTGAGATGATTTTCATTAGATGATAATGACGAGATGACGATGATAATATTATGGTGATAAACGGATAATGATAATGACATGATGATGATGAGATGGTGGTGATGATGATGATGATAATGGTGAGATGACGATGATGATATTATGATGATGATGAGATGGTGATGATTGTAGCGAGAGGTTAAATAATTATGAAGAATATAGACAACAAGGTGTATCAGGTGATACAAGGATAGTTGCCAGAGAAGAGTCTGGTCTTAAAAGAAATACCCCATTCTCAGAAAAGAGCAATGGTGTATAGAGTTCATAGGTTTAAAGTCTGGCTGTAAAGAATTTCTGGCCGAGATAGTAATATTCAGTACCAGTATTCTATGGTGCCACTCTTGGAACTCTACCTATGGGCTGTTATGGTATCTAGGAGAATTAATTAAATTCAAAGTAAAATGAATTCCAAGCTGACATGAAGTAATCAAAACAGTGCACTACAATTTCTTAATTTTATTTATGTACGTTCATCTGTTTTGTTTTGTTTGTGTAAACACAAAAAATACAAATAAAAAAACACTAATGATGTTGCATGTATGTACATCAAATAAAAGGCAATAACTAAAATAAAGTCTTTTCGTTGTTATGAAATTAGTCTGGAACCAATGTTAATGATGATACTTGAATTTATCCTCAGTATTAGGGTGATAGATATTGACAACTGTCACAATGACTTCACTGTTACTGAGATCACTTGAATTCAAAATATTTCTATGTTATGTAGCTTTTGAAAATGTCACTTGGGCTACAATGTTACTGATATCACTTGAATTCAAAATATTTCTATGTTATGTAGCTTTTGAAAACTGTCACTCTGACTACAATGTTACTGAGATCACTTGAATTCAAAATATTTCTATGTTATGTGTGACGTACGTCTAGTTCGACAAGTGAATTTTCCCTGATATGATGGATGATTTAAAGGGACTTTTAGCTTTTCATAACATTAGAACCCCTGAACATTTGTTGTAACTTTTCGTTTCGCCAGAGCGAACCGATGCCACCGGGACTCATTTAGTATGCGGCACGAGATCAAAGACACTGAGACGATCCCCGAGCAGAGAAGCTTGTTTCTCGCAGGTATTTATCATCTCCGCGCGAACTCAACCGCTCGCAAGATGGACCAGAGCGATCAGAAGAAAGACACTGGTGGAGATTTCAGGAACGACGGGCGGCATGCTATCAAAGACAGTAGTGGTCCCTGAAACGATTTCGCATCCCGGTGTTAAGCACGGAACCGATCGCAGCCAGAGCGAACGGGGAAAGCTGACGCAAGCAGCGAGCGAAGATACGAGAGGCCAGGGGCGGCTTCTCTCTTTGGATTCGGCGGTCAGATCCCCCAAAGTTCATGAGATCAAAAAAGCTGTCAAAGTTCTCATGTCCCACTCATCTTGCATTCCAGTTGTAGATATACAGATCACGTAGAAATACACTTCATCATTCGCTGGCCAGAACTTGATAGAAGCGATAGCGATATTTGAAATCTTGCTAGATTATCCCATGGATTTTCATTTATATTTGCAGTGAATTCTATTTCTGTGCAAAACGGTAAAATATATATTGTGTAAAGTGATCAGTGGTCTAGTTCATTCATTCTATTTCATGGGATTTTGTGTTAATTTAAACCTATTAAATTAAACCGTCTCAATAGCTCCAGTTGTAAATGTAATGATATACATGCTATACTATTTCCAAAAAGATAATATATGTTTAATGCTTAAATTAACTTTTAAAGTCGCGAAGGAATTTATAATTAATAAATTTAGTTAATTCCTATATTTATAGATGTGTGATTTAACCACTAGAACTCGCGCAGTGTTTATTAAATACGCGAGCATATATAAAATAGTCTTAACGGGAAATTTATCGCGCGCTTAGATTATTTGATTTTTAAAGTATGATTATGTTGTTATGGGTTTTCTATCGTTTTCTCTAGATTGATCACCTTTTGCGATCCCAGCAATAACGAAATCTTTCAGAGTTTCCATACTCGGTTTTTAAACTTACAGACAGTTTGATGAGACATTTTTTTAAAGTAAATCTTGTGGTGGTCCGGTGCGGCCTAGCTAACATAATTACATGAAAGAAAGCCTACCCAAGATCATTTGATTATTATCATCAAATTAAATTACAATCTGTAAGATAAACTGGAAGATGAACAGTGCCAGTAGCGATAGTTTATATACTGCTATATTGTGAGAGATTACCGATTTACCTGACTGTGACTGAGCCTAGTTTTTCCTCACTGGATTTAAAAAAACTTTACCGGTCAGTTGCTGTCATCACGTAGTGAAGGAATATTGCCATCACCTCATTTTCACCCCTGTGTTGAATTGTGTCAGTGCCATCCCATAGACTCCTTTTATATAATAAAACACAAGAACTCTTAGAACTTCAAGTCCGGCGATAAGCGGGAATATTTGCTCTCAGTGAAACCTCGCATTATCTGGGGCGGGACATAGAAGGACTGGACAGTTGTCACACATAAAGAGTTTAAGTACTGTGTATATCATGCTATGGATTGTCTGATGCTGGAATCGGTAAGTTTGTGGTGTATATGAGTGTGGATCCTCACAGTGTGCATGAATGACAGGAGATTTATTTTTTTGCAAAACCCATTTGTTAACTTGCCTACCGGGTAATACGTTTTCTGTATACCCGGCATTGTTCCTTTAGTGGGATAATTTGTTAACTCTGTTTCACCCCCCCCCCCTTTTTTTCTTTGCTTAGTAAAGGGAAGACACCATTGGGATAACAGTATTTATTTGTCTACCACCATAACTAATATTGTAACACCTCTTTCAGAGTAATTAAATTCACTGTTGGGTTACATTTCCTATGCTCCTGATAACTATCTATCTTGAGACTGGGTTTATCTTTGTCTAATACAAGCGGGAAGGGCTTAGTCGATACCAATCTTCTTCACCCCCTCCCTACCTTGATATTTGCATTTTTTTCTGTACTTATGATAATTTTATGTAACACTTAATATTGGTTTTTTTGTGATTTGATCTTTACGGTAAATAAACATCATAAACTTATATCGGACTGTGTTGGAATACCCAAAAGCCCAAACATTCCCTATTTGTTTAATATAGCTGTAAACACGTCGTCTGAGTGTTTGAAGCAACAAATCGGTGTGAGCGCAGACGTGTGTCTGGAAAACTGGCAAATAATTGTTTGACCAGGAGAGTGGAAGAGAAGATTGAGAGAAGCGATTTGTCGTAAATAAGTCTGTCTTTACTCTCCTCCAGCACTCTGTGGAGCATCATATTTAATCTATACATTTCTATCACTGAGTTTTCATCATCATTCTACACTCTAAACCGGACTACTATTTCTAGACTCTTTCTCTCAAAATAAATTTACGACAATATTTGGCTGGCTCGCCGGGATAATTTTGAGATACATTTGATGCACACATATTTGTGGGCTGGTTCTGCATCTTGAGCTACATTTGAGGCATTCGCATAGCCGGGATAAAGATATTTGAGTCTGATCTAAGTCTGGGTCTAACTAGATAGAGTGTGAGTGATCTGTCTTTGTGATTTAGAGAAATAAATAAATAGTAATTACACCCCTAGACAACGCTTTTTAGTATTTGGGTCGTCCACACAGCATATTTACAGGTTGTTTTCTTTCCACAGCAGTAGAAAGTACGGATAAACATAAATAGTTGTTATGTAAATTATTCTCTGGCAGAGAAACATTACATTTTTCTTTATAAGATTTGCTGGGATTGCGTGATTGTTTTACAGTCACTAAAGGGTTTTTGAAGTTAAAAGAGTTGAGCTTAGCTAAAGACGCCTTGTTCTGACTTTTTAAGTCTAGTTAACATCGTCTCTTCTCATATAATTGACTTCAGGGTGAGTTTTTTGTAGTGGAGAATTAAAATTTCAGGGAAAAATTTTTTTTTCCTTTAAAATTGTTTTAATATAAATTTTTCTCTACGGTTAGTAAGAGTAAATTCTTTTCTAGTGTAACTTACCAGTTTAGTGGCATAGTCGCTTGCGTTAAGAGTCTTAAGTGACAATAATAGCAGCGATAAGTTAACGCATTTAAGGTAGGAGGTAACTCAAGTAAATTTTTACTTTGGTTTTTCTCGTAGCGGTTCCGAGTTTCTTCCCCTTCTTGTTCCATCTTACTATTCTCTAGTCTTAGAAGCATCCAGTTCTTTGGTATGGCAGAGAGAATTAGGATAAGATCCATTTTGAGACAGGAGGCGAAGGACTCAGGATTAGAAGGAGAAGCCGCGAACCTGTTTGTCAACAAAGAACTTGAAAGATATGACGCGGACCAACAGAGAGAAGAAAAAGAGAAAAAGGAAGCGGAAGAGCGGGCAGAAGCTAGGAAGAAAGAAGCGGACGATCGTCAATTGGAGCAGAAGAAAATTGAGGCAGAGATGGACGCCCGCAGGGAAAGAGAGAGAGAGAGCGAGAAAGACAACATGAACTGGCGCTTAAGGCTTTAGAGAGTCGGGGCGCCTCTACTTCGAATAACGGAGAGCCGTCTTCGCCCCAGTCTCAGTCAATGGATCTCTCCAGCACTCAGTCTGCCCAATTAACTGCGATGTCTTTTGCTTTAGAGTCTTTTCCTAGTCCCAATGAGAAAATTGACAGCTATCTAGAAAAATTCGAGAGGCTCGCAAATCTGTATGGGTTGGAGAGTTCCCGCTTAAACTCTCAACGTCACTGAAAAGTACTGCTTATGACGTATATACAAAGCTGGGAACCAACCAACATGATTACGACATGCTGAAAAAGGCCTTGCTAGAGCGTTTTGAGATGACCGCCCGAAGATTTCTGCAAATGTTCAGAAACAGCCGGAAAGAGAGCACGGAAACATTCCCGCAGTTCTCTTCACGTCTCACGGGCTATTTGACAAAGTGCATTGAATTATCTAACCTACCTCTTACATATGAGGGACTACTTGAACTTGTTCTTGTGGAACAGATAAAGTCAACTTTGTCAAACGAAACCCGTAGATTTTTGGCTGAACAGGGCGCAGTCAGGCTTGAGGACATACTCAATAAGGCAGAACGCTATACAAATGCAATGGCCGAACTTCCCAGCACAAAACGTAAACCCACAGATGAGCCATCTCGTAAACAAAATCTAGAGCAGTCATCCTATTCCTCTAATTCCTCTCAGAATTATAACCAACGAGAAAATAATACCCAGAGACCTCCCCAGGAAAAATCGAAATTCTACAAAACCCGATACCCCCCTAACAACAATTCTGATCAACCCACCAAGCCTACGTGGCAGCGCGGCCACCAAGGTCAAGGAAAAGGGAAGACCCCTACACCAGGAACGTCTGATCAGGGCAAACAAACCGGTCCAAACCGCGTCGGATGTTTGCATACAGCCTCGAAAGGTAGAGTCAATGTCAGTGATTCTCAACCTGAGGGGGATCGACCCTCAACTCGAGGAACTGTAATTTTGAATGGTACCTCAACTACTTGTCTCTTTGACACTGGATTAAGCTTTAGTTGTATTGTTGCTAGACACCTAGTCAAACCAGGTCAGGAGACAGAGGAAACCGTCAAACTTAGTGGAGTTTTTAAGAGTGACGCACCCAGGACGCTTCCTATCGCACTGGTAGAAATACACTCTGATTTTGTCAGAGGTGTTATTAAAGCGGCCATTATGGATGATCCTATCTACCCAGTTATCCTGGGATGTAGATATGTGTTTATTGGGAGACCAAAGGAGCCGATTGTGGCAGCGGTAACCACAAGAGGGCAAGCCAAGAAGGAGAGGGAGCCTGCGCCAAATTTGTTGCCGAACGAACTGAAGGAGGCGCAACAAAAGGACCCTACTCTGGAGCTCTGCTTTAAAAAACTGCCCATGGCTAAGGACCCCAGACACAACGGAGACATCTTTTCTAAGGATGGCGTATTGTATCGTAGAACGGGCAACCCGGACACGGGGAATAACCAGCTCCTAGTACCGACGCAGTACAGAAGCCAGATCTTAGAAATGGGGCACTCTCTTCCCTTTAGCGGACATATGGGACAAAACGCCACTATTCAGCGAATAAAAAACCACTATTGGTGGCCAGGAATGAACTCTGACATTATCAGGTACGTGAAATCCTGCGCCCAGTGCCAACGGGTAGCACCAAAGCACTTGACACCCCCAGTACCTATGGGGCAAATGCCAATAGTGGGTACTCCATTTGAACGGGTTGCTGTCGACATCATTGGACCCCTGGAAAGGACCAAAAGAAAGCACAGGTTCATCCTGACTTTAGTCGACACTTGCACAATGTGGGCCGAAGCTATACCGCTAACATGCACAGATTCCAAGCATGTCGCAGAAGCCCTCGTGCAAATCTTTACACGGTTGGGATTCCCTCAACAAGTTTTGACGGACAATGGATCCCAATTCCGTAGCCTGTTAATGGAGGAGATCTTTAAGATCTTGAGGGCCAAACATATCCACACAAGTCCCTACCATCCGGCCGGAAATGGGCTCGTGGAACGTTTTAATGGTACCCTCACCACCATGTTACGTAAGCTGGGTCAGGAGAAACCGGAAGACTGGGACCTATATATATATCGGCTGCCTTATTCGCCTACCGAGAGGTACCCCAAGCGTCTACGGGATTCGCGCCAGCTACACTTTTATTTGGCAGACCTATTAAGGGGCCACTAGAAGCCTTACTTCGGTCCCTGACAGACCAAAAGGCTGACGAGACAGTCGTCTCTGCAAGCAAGTATGTATCTGAGCTCAAGGAAAGGCTAAAGCTAGGATGGGATCTAGCTACTACCAACCTTAAGAAAGCCCGCGCTAAACATGCTAAAAGATACAACAAAGCTGCAAAAGAGAGAGAACTACAACCAGGGGAGAAAGTTTTGTTGCTACTTCCAACCGGAAGCAATAAACTTCGCATCGGATGGCAAGGGCCGTTTACCGTCCTTAAAAAGATCTCACGTACCAATTACAAGATCTCCATCAAAGGAAAGGAGAAGGTCTTCCACATAAATCTGCTTAAGAAATATTTGGAAAGACCAGTGCCATCCTCCGAGCATCTCTTGGCTGTCGCCATAGCAACGGAAGACGAGGAAGATGATGATGTTTGCATGGAGTATCCATTGCAACCCACAGAATCCTTTAAAGATTTCAAGTTTAGCGACAATCTCTCACCAGAACAACAAACAGAAACCAGGGCTCTACTAAAACAGTACAGTGCAGTCTTAACGGATGTACCTGGTCGAACAAATCTCATTGAATTTGATATGAAATTAACAAACGAGACCCCTGTTCGAACCAGAGTTTAACCCATACCGTACGCTAAAGCTGATGCACTTCGCGGAGAAATAGACAAGCTGCGCCAAGCAGGAATTATCAGTGAGTCTACATATCCTTACAGTTCCAGTGTAGTGCTGTTGCAGAAGCCCAATAATTAAGTTCGGCTGTGTATAGATTACCGGCTGCTAAACGCTGTAACGGAATTCCAGCCCGAACCTCTCCAAACTGCTTCTGAGTTGTTCACCAAGCTCAGCAAAGCAAAGATTTTCTCCAAGATTGACCTCAGTAAAGGTTATTATCAGATACCAGTCAAGGAGGAAATTAAACCTTTGTTAGCTTTCAGCACTAGTGAATGACATTACACATTTAATGTGATGCCGTTCGGATTGCATAACGCACCAGGAGTGTTCACCAGGATGATGAGGAAACTTCTAGAACCTTTGCAAAGTCCCCATATCCATAATTTCATGGATGACATATTAATTGCATCGGAAACCTATGAAGAACATATTGCTACGGTTGCTATGCTCCTCAGGAGACTACAGGAAACGGGTCTCACAGCCAGACCTAGCAAATGTCTCATCGGGTTTGAACAGTTAGACTTCCTGGGTCATACTATTTCTCACGGATGCAGTTGGCCTATTAAGAAGAACGTGGAGAAAATAGCTGCAGCCAAAAGACCCCGAACGAAGAAAGAGGTACGTTCCTTCCTATCATTATGTGCATATTATCAGAAATACATCCAGAACTTCAACGGACTGACAGCACCTCTGACTGACCTCACAAAGAAAGGTTGTCCTGATAAGGTCATATGGGATCAAAAGTGCGAACACGCGTACAGCACTTTGAAAGGACAGTTGTCTGCATACCCCATTTTGAGGTTGCCTGACCTCAACAAACCTTTTGTATTACGGGTCGACGCGTCAGGTCAGGGCATCGGGTCAACACTGCTTCAAGCCGATGACAGTGACCCAAACATGCTATTTCCAGTTGCCTATGGCAGTCGGAAATTAAATAAAGCTGAACGGAACTACAGCGTAGTCGAAAGAGAATGTCTCGCTCTGATTGACGGTATCAGACGCCATCATGAGTTTCTCTATGGTACATCTTTCACGGTGCAAACAGACCACGCTTCGTTAGCATTTCTGGGTGCCAATAAAGAATTTAACGCAAGGATCATGCGTTGGGCGCTTCTTTTAAGCGTTTATTCTTTCAAAGTGGAATATATTCCGGGAAGACAGAATGTCGGGGCTTATTTCATGAGTAGAAACTTATCTACAGAGGAAGAAGAGCAAACTGAAGATACCACTCATCCTAAAATCACCAATCAGGTCACCTCCATTGTCAAAAAATGAAACATGAAAAATGGTTTCATGTCTAAAAGTGGGGACGATTGTGACGTACGTCTAGTTCGACAAGTGAATTTTCCCTGGTATGATGGATGATTTAAAGGGACTTTTAGCTTTTCATAACATTAGAACCCCCTGACGCAAGCAGCGAGCGAAGATACGAGAGGCCAGGGGCGGCTTCTCTCTTTGGATTTGGCGGTCAGATCCCCCAAAGTTCATGAGATCAAAAAAGCTGTCAAAGTTCTCATGTCCCACTCATCTTGCATTCCAGTTGTAGATATACAGATCACGTAGAAATACACTTCATCATTCGCTGGCCAGAACTTGATAGAAGCACTAGCGATATTTGAAATCTTGCTAGATTATCCCATGGATTTTCATTTATATTTGCAGTGAATTCTATTTCTGTGCAAAACGGTAAAATATATATTGTGTAAAGTGATCAGTGGTCTAGTTCATTCATTCTATTTCATGGGATTTTGTGTTAATTTAAACCTATTAAATTAAACCGTCTCAATAGTTCCAGTTGTAAATGTAATGATATACCTGCTATACTATTTCCAAAAAGATAATAGATGTTTAATGCTTAAATTAACTTTTAAAGTCGCGAAGGAATTTATAATTAATAAATTTAGTTAAGTCCTATATTTATAGATGTGTGATTTAACTACTAGAACTCGCGCAGTGTTTATTAAATACGCGAGCATATATAAAATAGTCTTAGTGGGAAATTTATCGCGCGCTTAGAAGATTATTTGATTTTTAAAGTATGATTATGTTGTTATGGGTTTTCTATCGTTTTCTCTAGATTGATCACCTTTCGCGATCCCAGCAATAACGAAATCTTTCAGAGTTTCCATACTCGGTTCTTAAACTTCCAGACAGTTTGATGAGACATTTTTTTAAAGTAAATCTTGTGGTGGTCCGGTGCGGCCTAGCTAACATAATTACATGAAAGAAAGACTACCCAAGATCATTTGATTATTATCATCAAATTAAATTACAATCTGTAAGATAAACTGGAAGATGAACAGTGCCAGTAGCGATAGTTTATATACTGCTATATTGTGAGAGATTACCGATTTACCTGACTGTGACTGAGCCTAGTTTTTCCTCACTGGATTTAAAAAAATTTTACCGGTCAGTTGCTGTCATCACGTAGTGAAGGAATATTGCCATCACCTCATTTTCACCCCTGTGTTGAATTGTGTCAGTGCCATCCCATAGACTCCTTTTATATAAAAAAACACAAGAACTCTTAGAACTTCAAGTCCGGCGATAAGCGGGAATATTTGCTCTCAGTGAAACCTCGCATTATCTGGGGCGGGTGTTACGGTATATGTTATTAACGCCGTCTGCTAAAGGTTAGCAGACGTGCAATTGTAAAGGTTAAGACATTTATCATATTACGATAGATGTTTCAATTATTGAACGCTCCATACACGATCGATTATGACGTGTCTAGCGTTGTTTGGGTCACAGTCGGTAACTAGGAGACGCTACCCTTTGTTACTTGACCGCCAAGCTGAATAGCTGCGTTTTCTAACCTTCCAATTCAATGGCATGATATAGCCATTTATATGTGCATTTATGATGGACCAGGGTCAGTCCTAGAACTCTATATGAGAGGAAACTTATGGAGGTTAGTGTTTAACTAGAATCCTCAGAAGGAGGAGAATAATCGTCCAATCCGTATGAAATATTCAGACTCGCAGTCTCACTGTCGGCAGGTAGCCATGTCTATCTGCGCGTGCATATAGCTGTGATGTTCTGACGACAATACTGCATTGTATCCTTAAACGGACATTGACACGTAAACCAGCAGTCTACGTTATTGATTAATTTATGCATGACTTATACGGACTTATGTTCTGCTCATATTTGAAATGATCATCCTGTGTGTACATGTGATTAAATATTACGGACTCAACCTGAAGGCATTAATTACTTCATTAATGTTGCTGAGTTCAAGTATTACATGTTACTTCTTCATACCATGCTACTGAGTTGTATGAACGCTTCACCCTAATTCGCGTAATGATAAAACAAGCACGATGAACAAGAAATCACTAAAATAACTATACTCAGCACATGATCTTCAACCGGCAAATAACTCAGCAACAAAGTGGTGGCCAGTGTGGGGAACGACAGAAAAAAGAAACAAACTTCTGTTCCTTACGCACATGTTAACCACAATATTTACGATCAAGTTTCGATCACATGATCCAGTCGAAGATGACGTTGTACTCATTATAATGCCTAACAACGTGACGTCACCGAAGGTCGTGTAGGTGAACTGTCGGAGAAACCAAAGCCGTTTTCTAAGTCTAACCGGGGGAAACATGAGCCATTTGAAGCAAACACACGATATGGACTACAGGAGCAGACAGTCAGGGGCTTTAGCCTAGCTGTTGACGACCTCTAGCACTGATCTAAGCAACGGAAAAGATAAGTCTAGTTGTTTAACTGTCGTCATTGCAAACAGTAATACTGAGTCCATGCCTTTTGCCTGCATAGGCATGTTTTTTCTGAATGTGTTTCATGTATTTTTTGGTTGTTTTAATGTGTTGTTAATTAGCGGGCCGGTTGGAGGGAACTGAAATCTCTGGGGAATGTCGCGAACAGCTGACCACCTAGATTTCAGTCGGTCTTAGGGCAGTTAAACGATTGCACTTTTGGAAGCCCCATTGAGGTTTGCCGGTGGACTGCCTGTCCAGATCTGCTATCGTTCGACGGTTTGTGTTAGCTGTGCCGTTCCGTAGATAACTGGCGTATTTTATTTGTACTAAGTTCACATTTTTATTCAGTTTTGTATCATGTTCGTTAACTATTTCGTCCAGTCTACTCTTACTATCAATTTATTTTATAATTGTTAAATGTTTGTCCGTTATGAGTCCTGTGATGTCATCATTTTTTGCATTCATTTTTTTGTGTGTGTACTTTGTATATTAAGTTGACCTCGGGTCAGTCCTTGACCCTTCATTTGGCTTGTGACACTTCCGCTTGTTTTATTTAGTTCATAAATTCATTTTTAATTGTGAAAATGTCTTGTTTGCGTCTTGACATTGTTTGTACCCTTTAGTTGCATCATTGTTTTGTTTGTCCTCATGATATATATTAAATACTACATTAATAATATGATATTATATTCAATAATACACTTGTAATTTAATTTAATTAATTTTTTCTGATATTTAAGGTTAATATGGGACATTGCATAATTATGCAGTGATAGTCCAAGAAATTAGCACTACAATTTATAAGAGATGCCTAGGGCATAATAATATAATATATATATATTGACCAAATAAAATAATCTTATAGTCTACCTTTGAGGTAACAGACCCATTGTATATTATTTAATATACTTTTCTGGTACTAAGAGAGTGACTTAGTACATTGAACAATATAATTACTAGGAATCATGCCCAACATTATTGGATATTAAGATTAATTGTGTGATGTAATTACATTATAGTTAACAGATATCATAACTATTTATGATATAGTTAGTACTTAGATACAATATTGTTACAAAATATTGTCTATTAGTTGAACTTAGACATAAGAGTTCAGTACTATTGTGATTATTTATATTGAATATTCCTAAGTTGAGTAAGTATAATAATTACTCTGAAGCTACTATTGACTATTTTAATCAGTAATTATCAATAATTACTTACCAGATAAAAGTCAAAATGCTTACTATAGACCATTTCGTTAAAATTGGTAAAGAATATGGTTATAAATCTCAAGAACTTCGTCAGTTTGCTGAGGCAGAACTGGAAAAACATAAAGCAGAAATGGAGGAACGTGAAAGAAAAGAAAAGAAGCAGAGAAAAAGGCTGCATTAAAGAAAGAGGAAGAGGAACAAAAGGCTGCATTAAAGAAAGAGGAAGAGGAACAAAAGGTTGCATTAAAGAAAGAGGAGGAGGAACGTGAAAGAAAGGAAGCAGAACGTGAGATGAAGCAAATTGCCAAGGAAAATAGATTAAGAGAGATTGCTCAACGTGAAAGAGAAGAGCAAAGAGCAATTGCCAGACAGGAAGAAGAGAATAAATTGAAACGAGAGGAAATTATTTTACAACAAGAAATGGAATTGGCGCGTATTAAATTGGAGACAGCAAGATTACAAGCACAAAGTGCTGATGCAAACCAGAATAATAACGCACAAAATGGATCGTCATCCAGCCAAACTAAACATTTCTACAACTTTAAATTACCCACTTTCAACTTAAACGTGGACGACCTTTCATCATTCCTGTCACGTTTTGAACAGACTTGCAAAACAAATCATTTGCCCGAAGAGTCATGGGTACTCAAGTTAAATGAATTCTTGGTTGGAGAACCATTGACGGCTTCTCAAAATGCTGACCCATCAATAGCAAATAACTACGGTGCTATTAAGTCCTTGCTTTTACGAAGGTTTCACCTGGACGAGGAACACTGTAGGTTGAAATTTAAGGGAATTTTACCTGAATCTCCAAAAGATTTTGCAGGATTCATTGCGAACATACGCAATACATTTAATAGATGGGTTGAACTGGCAGAAGTCAACAAATCGTACGACAAATTAGTTGATTTACTACTACGGGATAAGGTATTATCTTCGGTTAGCCAACCATTCTTTGCATATTTGCAGGAGCGTAAACCAGGTACTATTGACGAGTTGGAAAAAATTTCTTTAAACTACTGTTCGGCACATCCGAATGCGAACATTTCTAACTCTTCATTAAGAGAACCTCTACCTGTGGCGTCTAATATGGCCTACAATCATAATAACAAACAAAGACATCACAGTGTAGACAGAAGTAGGTTCCAAAGAAATCACAATGTTAACTTTCAGAAGGGACATAATAATGATTTCAACAATAAAAATGAGTTCAACAGAGGTAGATCACGAGATAGAAATTATTCACCTCAAACAAACTACCACAATAGTCAACATAACACTAATTATAATCGATCACATACCCCCAATAATAACAATAACTGGAATGGTAATAATCATGGCTCGAGACATCGAGATAATAGTTACTATAGAGGACGACGAGATAATTCTAACAATTATACTCGTAATCGATCTCATTCTCGGGGATCATCTCAGTACAACCATAATACAGGGGCGGCAGTTACAAATAATACTACCCCTATAGCTCAGGTCCCACTTGACGATAATACAACACAGTCTTCTGCTGCATGTTTTGCTATTAATTATAATGTGGCAAATAGTTGCCAACAATGCAATCTTATTTTTCAGAAGGCGAAAGAAACAGTGCTTAACTGCGGACATATTACACCAGAGGTAGGTCTTGCAGTCAACGATGGAACAGGCTCACTAATTTTTAACAGGGGAATCGTTAATGGATCCGTCGTCTCAGTGCTGAGAGATTCAGGATCCACAACGATTGGTGTACGTCAGTCGCTGGTACATCCTAGCTGTGCGACAGGAGAATATGTACGCTGCATGACATTTGGTGGAACTATTGAGTTCTACCCCACAGCTATTGTTCATATTAGAACACCCTTTTTCACAGGGAATGTAAAAGTATGTATGCTAAAAAAGCCTATTGCTGATCTGATGGTTGGTCGTATACACGGCAGTAAAGATTGTACTCCAGATGAGATCATAGAATGGGAGAAACATAACCTATGCACTGGAAACGCCGTGACGACTAGAGCGCAGACTCAACTCATGGAGAAAGTTAGTGATAATAAGATGGATGCAGACAACCAAGAGGAGTTTGTAGTCAATTCACCTATTGACAGGGAAACATTTGCAACTAAACAAAAAGAGGATAAATCTTTAAAAAAAATTTTTAAGCTGGTTGATAAAGTTGACAATCTATCCTCAGGTAATAATAACAAACATTGGTTTGTTATTAAAAATGACATATTGATTAGATGTTTTAATGACAAATCACAAATGAAACAACAAGTTATGGTCCCGTATACTTTTAGACGGTACATTCTTCAACATGCGCATGACTCACAGTGTGCTGGACATATGGGATATACTCGAACACGATCTCGAGTACTGTCTTCATTCTTTTGGCCAGGAGTGTCAAGAGATATTTCGCAGTATGTACGTTCCTGTACTACATGCCAAGAAGTGAAAGCACGTGGAGCTTTTCACACGGCGCCTATTCAGGCTTGCGATATCTCAGTAAGACCGTTTGACAAGATGGCCATAGATATTATTGGTCCATTGCTACCATCGGCCAGAGGACATAGATTCGTCCTTACGTGCATTGATTTGTGCACACGATGGCCAGAAGCTATCCCATTAAAGACCACCACTACCACAGATGTAGCTGATGCACTACTACATCTCATCTTTTCTAGAATAGGGTTTCCTAGAAAACTTTTATCAGACCATGGGTCACAGTTCATATCTGACACCATGAAGGAAGTCATGAAAACCTGGAACATTGATAGGAATTTAAGTAGTATTTATCATCCTATGAGTAATGGTGCAGTTGAAAGACTTAACCGTACACTTAAACAACTACTACATAAGGTTACTGTTAAGCACCCTCATGACTGGGACAGAGCACTCCCAGCTGTTCTATTTGCTTATCGGGAGGTACCGCATGAACAAACTGGCTTCTCTCCCTTTGAATTAGTTTTTGGTGCTCCCCCAAGAGGTCCTATGGGACTAATAAAAGACTTATTAATTGACGCGGAGATGACTCAGGACACTCAGTCATCTTACGAGTATGTGATTAATCTTCGGAAGAACATTATTGAGTCTTGCCAGTTGGCAACAGCTTCTTCTGAGGCTGCAAAAGCTAAGGCTCGATCTCTACAAAATAGGTCTCGACGATTACGCCAATTATTCCCAGGCGATGAGGCTTATGTGTTACTTCCTCACAATAACAATAAATTATTGATATCTTGGAATGGTCCTTACAAAGTCATTGATAAAATTTCCGACGTTGATTACGTCTTAGATATCAAGGGACACAAAAAGATATTTCATATTAACATGCTCAAGCAATTTCATACACGTCCTGAACACTTACAGTCAATTTTTCATGAACTAGATGACACCACAGTATCTACTTGTTATTATTCTAACTTATCCGTCATCCAGGAAGAAGAATCTTCTTTTCCTGAGGTACAGTTACCGTTACCGGTACCAGTAGTTCAACCTACTGAATCTTGGCGGGATGTAACCATTTCTTCAACGGTTACACCGCAACAGCATCTACAGATTGCTAATCTATTACAATCTTATCCAGATGTGTTGACCGACGTCCCGGGTCGCACATCGGCTATCAGTCATGACATTACTCTCAATGACGATACACCTATTCGTGTACACATCCCTATTCGGTTCCTTTACATTTCCTTGCTAAAACTACTAAGGAACTTGAACAGATGTTGTCTCTGGGAATCATTGAGACTAGTAATTCGCCATTCTCTTCTCCATTAGTGATTGTCCGGAAGAAGGACAATAACATCAGACTATGTGTTGATTATAGAAAATTAAATGCTAAGACTATAGTTGACAGCGAACCACATCCACTTATCGACGACTTACTGCCACGTCTATCCAACGCAACTATATTTAGTAAGATAGACTTAACTAAAGGTTATTGGCAGATACCACTGACCGAAAAGGCTAAGTACTACACCGCATTTTCCACTCCACAAGGTCTATACCAGTGGAATGTGATGCCTTTTGGGCTTGTTAATGCGCCAGCTACCTTCATTCGCCTGATGCGACAAATTTTATCAGGTAGACCAGACGTTATTACATATATTGACGACATATGCTTGTTTAGTTCGTCGTTTGAGGAACATGTTTCGGGACTTAGATATGTTTTCGACACTCTAAGGAATTATCATCTAACTGCTAAACCTACAAAGGTGCAGATCGCGTGTAATGAGATAACCTTTTTGGGACATATCATTGGAGCGGGATATATCCGAACGTTACCTAGTACGGTCTCCAAAATTCTAAACATAGCAGTTCCTCAGACGAAGAAACAGGTCAGGAGTTTGTTAGGACTTGTTCAATATTACAGTAGATTCATACCAAACTTGTCATCCATCACGGCTGTATTGTCTTCATTGTTAAAAAAAGACATGCCGGTGAAGGTGACATGGACTGGTATATGCAATGAAACTTTCAACAAAATTATAAATTTGTTTTCGCATGAACCAATTTTAAGACTTCCCGATGCTTCCAAAAGATTTTTCTTACGAACAGATGCTAGTAACTACGGCATCGGTGCATGCCTGCTCCAGAACCATGATGGCGTTCTACATCCTACCTTATATATTTCAAGAAAGCTAAAGCCGGCAGAAACAAAGTATTCCACACAGTGGACAAGGAACTTTTATCACTTATATGGGCAATCACGAAACTAGAGAAGTTCTTGCTTGGTGCTCCATTCACCATACAGACTGACCAGCGTGCTGTAGCATCTTTGCGTAGATCAAACCACAAAAGTCCAAAACTCGCCAGATACGCGATCATCCTGCAGCCATTTGAATTCTCCATTGAACATATTCCTGGCACTGAAAACATTGTGGCGGATGCTTTGTCACGTAATCCTATTGACGACGAATAATCAACATTGACATTCCTAAAATACGTCAATCATCACTACATTGGATAGAACGAAGTATCAACTATAAGGGAACTAACCTTGACTTCAATTTAATATTTATAAACACTATATGCATCACAGAATTGAACTAAAGACAATCAAGGTATGCATATTGACATTGAAACTTCGTCTAACGTCCATACACAATATATGAATATTCGTTGAACAATCATGGAACAATATCTGACGACAAGTCGAACTTATTATCCTATGTGCACTTAATTCTTGGATCCTAGGATAATTGACATTTCTGTCCGACGTAAATGTTTCAACACTTTGTCTAAAAGAATTCATCAGGATCAGGACTACGGATGGATCATCATATCCTATACTAATTAATTAGTTAACTTAACTTCTTAATTGAATTAATATCAATAAAATGAAATGTGAGAAAAATGAAATGAAAAAAAAAAAAAAGAACGAAATATGAAAAGAAGAAATTATGAAAAGAGAAAATAAATCTCACACAAGTATTAGATTAATATTTTTTTTTTTAATGTACCTATACGTTATTTAGTTAGTTAAATTAGATAGTTATTATTCACTAACACTTAACACACACAATTAAGTTAAACTTATATTCGAATTTCTTTCTATTTCTTCTCACTTATTTGTCTTTTCTTCTCTCATAACATCGCGTTACATTAGAATCTTAATAATTTAACTCTTAGTTTAATTAATTAATTTAATTTTAATTAGTCAAATTAATTCCTATATGACATACTAATACGACAGACCTTACTTTAATTTAATTCTATCATTCACTATTGACATTAGACATTTTATTTAGTTGATATAATAATATGCATAATATTGATATATAATATGATTAATGTTAGATGACTATGACAAATAGTTAGTTGACATGACCGCGACACGGTTCTACTCAGAACATCGTCGGCCATATGTCACAATTGTGTTAAATTTTTTTGAAAAATTGTTAAGTCGGATAGATCTTGAAAAAAAATCTATCGATTTTTTTTTTCCCCGGTGTACAGGGAATTGTTACGGTATATGTTATTAACGCCGTCTGCTAAAGGTTAGCAGACGTGCAATTGTAAAGGTTAAGACATTTAATATATTACGATAGATGTTTCAATTATTGAACGCTCCATACACGATCGATTATGACGTGTCTAGCGTTGTTTGGGTCACAGTCGGTAACTAGGAGACGCTACCCTTTGTTACTTGACCGCCAAGCTGAATAGCTGCGTTTTCTAACCTTCCAATTCAATGGCATGATATAGCCATTTATATGTGCATTTATGATGGACCAGGGTCAGTCCTAGAACTCTATATGAGAGGAAACTTATGGAGGTTAGTGTTTAACTAGAATCCTCAGAAGGAGGAGAATAATCGTCCAATCCGTATGAAATATTCAGACTCGCAGTCTCACTGTCGGCAGGTAGCCATGTCTATCTGCGCGTGCATATAGCTGTGATGTTCTGACGACAATACTGCATTGTATCCTTAAACGGACATTGACACGTAAACCAGCAGTCTACGTTATTGATTAATTTATGCATGACTTATACGGACTTATGTTCTGCTCATATTTGAAATGATCATCCTGTGTGTACATGTGATTAAATATTACGGACTCAACCTGAAGGCATTAATTACTTCATTAATGTTGCTGAGTTCAAGTATTACATGTTACTTCTTCATACCATGCTACTGAGTTGTATGAACGCTTCACCCTAATTCGCGTAATGATAAAACAAGCACGATGAACAAGAAATCACTAAAATAACTATACTCAGCACATGATCTTCAACCGGCAAATAACTCAGCAACTTGGGTTACATTTCCTATGCTCCTGATAACTATCTATCTTGAGACTGGGTTTATCTTTGTCTAATACAAGCGGGAAGGGCTTAGTCGATACCAATCTTCTTCACCCCCTCCCTACCTTGATATTTGCATTTTTTTCTGTACTTATGATAATTTTATGTAACACTTGATATGGTTTTTTTTGTGATTTGATCTTTACGGTAAATAAACATCATAAACTTATATCGGACTGTGTTGGAATACCCAAAAGCCCAAACATTCCCTATTTGTTTAATATAGCTGTATCCACGTCGTCTGAGTGTTTGAAGCAACAAATCGGTGTGAGCGCAGACGTGTGTCTGGAAAACTGGCAAATAATTGTTTGACCAGGAGAGTGGAAGAGAAGATTGAGAGAAGCGATTTGTCGTAAATAAGTCTGTCTTTACTCTCCTCCAGCACTCTGTGGAGCATCATATTTAATCTATACATTTCTATCACTGAGTTTTCATCATCATTCTACACTCTAAACCGGACTACTATTTCTAGACTCTTTCTCTCAAAATAAATTTACGACATTATGTAGCTTTTGAAAACTGTCACTCTGACTACAATGTTACCGAGATCACTTTTTTCATCACTACAAAGTTAGACCGGGTGTGGTACGCCAATGCTCTGCGAGCCAGTCTTGTCTAATGGGACTTAACTTCTTCGCTTCCGCCTTTTAACTTGAAGCAGGAATATAAGATGGAGAAGCCCAACACTGAGGGTCCCCACTCTTCCAACTGATGTAGGTACGGGGTACTTGTTCAAATCATACACCGCTAGGTACAACACCAATATTCGTCTCTGCTAACAAGATGAGTGACAGGATACCTCTGACCTGAAATGTAATAGGTTCTATATAGCATCTGGCTCTAAAATCCTCATATCCAGATCGTAGATTAGTGAGGCAGTTCAGAATAAGTGATGGTAACTCAGGAAAGGTAGACTCAGTCAGTGACAATTAGGTTTATGCAATAATATAACACAACATTACAACACACACACTTTCCCAATATGTCCATGATTGACATCATTAAAACTGCATAGGCCTTATGGTTTGTGTTGAGTGTATACTCAAACAAAACATTAAATTACAATCTTTCCTCTTTTACTTATTCCTGATAGTATTGTCCAGTCCAGCAATCAGAAAAAGCTTTAAAAGCTTCTGAAACTAACAGTCCTCATTCCATCCGGCCGTTGCTTTAACATCGAACATAATTAATACAGCACAAAACGGCTTTCCTTTTACGCATCACACAATGAGATTTTACACACAAAATTACTTCCTTTAACCACTAGTAATTAATATTATACATATTATGACTTAATTCTCTTACCCACAATCTCAGATTCAACAGGCTTTTAATAAACCCATGCAGTCTGCTTCACTGGCAAATGGCAAAAGATCTCTGTGGTAGAATCTGACATCTGTCCTCTGACGAATTTGTTTATGGCGGTTCAAGAGAAATATTCCAGATTTGCTTCCCTTGTAGCGTTTGCAATCGCAGTCAAAACATGGAAAAGCAGCCTTTGCTCTAAGTTATTACTGCATGTAATCACTCATAACTCGTGTGTCCATGCTCTACAACTTAAATCCATGTATCTAATGAAAGCTTATGATTCCCTTTATCTTACTGTGCTCACTGTTCCGAGGGACATACCCTATCCTTTGAACTGAAGTCACAAATACACATTACCGTTTGCACAAATTTCATCCAGCTATCCTGCAGCCTAAGGTTCCGGCTACGGGTTTCAGCTCGTGCAGCGATTGGTCGAAACATTTGTTGACATACCGATATAGGTAGGTAAGCTCTCGTTAATTGCCATTAGAAATTGGTTCAGAACTACGCTACAATGATGATGATGAGATGACGATGATGATGATGATGAGATGGTGATAATGAGATAGTGGTGATGATATTTTTATGATGATGAGATGGTGATGTGTAGATTATGATGATTATGAGATGATGATGACTATGAAATGATGATGATGAGGAGATGATGGTGATTGATGAGATTACGATGAAATGATGAAGATATGATGACGATGATATGATGATGATGATGAGGAAGAGATGACTATGAGATGATGACGATGATGATGGTGAGATAATGAAGAGATGATGACGATGATGAGATGACGATGATGAGAGGCTGATGATGATGACGATTATGAGATGATGATGATATGATTATGGGATGATGATAATAATGATGGTGATGGTGATGATGATGATGATGATGATGATGATAATGACGAGATGTCGATGATGATGATTATGGTGATGATAATGGTGATGATGAGATGAGGGTGATGAGATGATAGTGATGATGATCAGATGATGATGATGATGATGGTGATGATGATGATTATGATGATGAGATAATAATGATGATGAGACGATGATGATGAGATGATGATGATGATGATGATGATGAGACGATGATGATGAGATGATGAAGTTGATGAGGATGATGATGATGATGATGATGATGATGATTATGATTATGATGATATGATGATGATGACGATGATGCTGATGATGCTGAGATGATCATGATGAGATGATATGATGATTATGATGATGACGATGATGATGGTAATGAGATGATGATGATGAGGAGGAGATGATGATGATGGTATTGTGATGATGATGATGATGATGATGATGATGATGATGATGATGAGATGATGATGATAATGATGATGATTAGTTGAAGAGATGATGATGATGATTGTCACGGAGTGTTTTGATGGGGTTTTGCATGTGTGAATATTCTCATGCTTCAGCGGGAGTTTCATGTGAGTTGTTATGAGTTGGGAATGCGTGCCTTGTAATAATTTAGCTACAAGCAATGCTGTGAGCATTGCTTAAGACAAGCTGCTAGCTTTAGTCATGCGTGAATGAAGCTCAGTGGAGTGTGGAAGGTTTTCACGTGTTTGGTGAGTGCGGGTGAAGGGGGCAGTCAGAGAGAGAGATGTGTGTTGGGTCAGTAGAGAGTTGAGTCAGTAGACAGGAGACAGCGTAGAGAAGAGAAGGGTGGATGTCTATAGTAGTGAGCGAGTAGAGGGCGATAGTTGTGCAGTGGATTTATGTAGTAGCCTATTTTGTGGCTGTAGTTATTCCGAGGATCAGAGTGATCGTAGAATACTCGGGATTTATTATGTCTCCAATATTTGTAATGGCCCTGCGCCCATTGTGACTTATTTGTGATATTATATATTCACGGAGATTGATATGGTTGTTGGAGTTGGTGTATTTACTCCTTAGACAGTGAGCTAGACGAGTGGTGTATAAGTGTTGTCTGACTTTCTACATCCACCCACATACACCCTACTCGTCACAATGATGATGATTATGATGATGATGGTTGTGTAAAAGATAATACTATCTTCACGACAACGATTATTGTTAAAAAGTTCATAATTATAGAAAAAAGGAGATAGCAGTAGTGATAATAATGCTGGTAAGAATGATTTCAATGTAGACGAGGTTTGTGACAAATAAAATGATAATGATCATGGTGATATCAGTAATGATTACGATGCAGAAGGTAATACTAACAACCAGATGATAACGATAATAAAACAGCAACTGACTCGTCAAACGAAAATGCATGATGACAGCGATGACTGCAGTTTTAAACGTCCGTGCAATAGTCAGTGAGAGAAACAACAACGACAGTGAAGATGTGGGTAGGAAACGACAAAAATGAACAGATATAATTCAAACCTTCGGGATGGGACAGTATATTATTTGATGTCGTTTATCAATCAAAAGTTTGTTCTTTATCTTATGTATTGGAGACATGTCGTCGACTGTCAGTGTTTCAGACATCTTGGGAATTTGTTGTTTGCTTTGACACACGCTCATTAGATGCTTGCTTCTAGATTGTAACATCCAGCCACTCTGGTTTACAGTTCCGTACTGCATCAACCGCCCGGCTGAATTAGACATTGAAGGCTGTACCACGTGGTAAGTACGGTAATAGCTTTTATTGGATTTGCAATTAAGTGACTGAAATAACGAAGCAAAATTTTGTATGCAATCATAAAAATATAATCAATATTTTAATACCTTCACCAAAATCTTTTTTGAAATCCTCTTTCAACTATAAATAAATGAATACTTTTGACCAGCTTCAAGCCATTTTGTATAGTGACAAAAAGGTAAAGGATCCCGTTACACGCCCATTGAGGCATATTGGGAATATGGTGATAGGCCCATATTTTCTTGACCGTCGGCACACTAGGGGTGATGTGGTCAGCATCACGCCGGCCGCCTTAACCTTCCCAGAGTTGCTCTGGTACCCATTTGGGACTGGGTCGACCCAGGAGCCGTTTGCGGCCTTAAAAAAATCCCACCTCATCTGGGGATCGAACCATAGACCACTGAGCTAGGAAGCCAGTGCACTAACCACTATGCTACCGCGGCTCCCATAGTGACAAGACGTGTCCTTTTATTTGTTCATGCCATATTCCCCCTTATCAAATTAGTCAATCAGTCAATCTTGGCTCTCTCAAATGCTTAGGTTCTATGGCCACCAAAAATGTCAAAATACAGTGTGTCCCAGAAGTATTGGTGCAGTCGTCTTAAGCTTTAACAACTTCAGAAGTTTGAAGGCTAAACTCTTACAATAAACATCATTTAAAAGTTTATTTAAATCTTTTTTACACTAGTTTAGTTTTGAGAATTTAAAATAAAACACTTTTGATTTAAAAAAAAATTTTTTTTTTTTTTGCTTCAGTACCTCTGATTGAATACGGTAAACTTTGAAGAAAAAGTAAACTGCATTCTCTGATTAGCTGAACTAAAGTCTACAACGGCTGTATGAAGAAAATTCTCTCGCCATTACATGGTCGTGAACAAAGCCAGTTTTCTTGAATATGTTTTATCCAGTGGTTAATGAAATCAATTTAGAGATAGCAACCACATCATGCAAATCAATTACTATAGACATACGAACTGCAACAACCTATTGGATCAGTAGGAAAAAAAATCGACAAAAGGATGATTTGTCTTACGAGGACAAAAGACAAAGAAAATAGCCAACGCTGCGGCCACAAGGCCTTCGTCAGGGAGAGGGAAAAAAATGATAGTTAAAATCGACATATAAGATTCATATGTGTTCATATGTTCAAAGAAAGCAGTGATCAGCTTGAGGCTGCTGATATGTCCGTGGACTTTTTTTCAGGAATGGTAATGATAAGGACCATATGTGCTTTCTTTGTTTCTCGTGTGTTGGACATCTTTAAAGCAGATGTTCAGTAGTCATTTTATCGGTGCGACAGTTTCACTCATCAGTAGTTCCTATCTTTAACATGTTATATAGATGGTATCACAATCTGGTGTGACCTGTGCGATGTCTGAAGATTACCACTTGTTCACTTCTGCTGGGCTGGTAATACGCATCATTTTTTCTTTTGGCCTGGATGCGCTGTTTTCCATTTGCACCTATATCTGCGCTTTATAAAACTCTTGACCTCTTCAAAAGTTATGCTTGTGTCACAAGGTGAGGTAGCTTTCCCCCTTCCTTTGCCAGTTCCTTAAGCTCTTCATTTCCGGTGATGCTGACGTGAGATGGGAACCACTGTATATCGGTAAACATTTCGGTAAATAAATCTACATCTTAGTTTATCACTCGTTTATATCTTTTGTGCTGTGGGTCTTTAAGTGTATTAATGTTTTCTTCCGACTAAACAAGGAGTGGGGGCTCTTGTGCCCTTTTAAGGATCTCAGAGTGAAACTGTCGCTGGAGACCAGAATACTTGCCTAAAACTTCTTTCTCAGTGATGATTGACCTTCTCTCATTCGCTTATGATAGGATTCTATAACGGGACAATACTGGGAATAGGTAAACGGGGAAGGTAAATGTTGAGCTAAGAGAATTGAGTAAGGGTCATGTGGCTTCCGTTGGTCCAGGGCCTTTATAAGGCGGACACGAGAAGTCCGGGATCTCTTTCGTCCCAAGCATTTTGGCTCAGTGGCAAGTTCGCTATTGAGACCGCCATTTATTTGTGAGAACCATCCAGATGTTTTTGACAAGCCATGACTTTACAATTTGTGTGTAAGATTGTAAGACTGCAGTGTGCAGTAACGACAGAAGTCGGAAGGCTGTTGTCTACACAAGTCGGATCTGGTATGTAATTTTTTTTAAGACTAGCTGTTCAGCGCAGATAGTAGACAGTAGAAACTCGTGGCACACGTGACTTAAGAAAATGGGCGAGTAGCATTTTCAAGACAATGGTTACTACAACTATAGTAGCTTACGGATAAAGTTATCATTCCCTGGTGGTTCGACCAGATATCATAATCCTAGCCAACATAAACTTTGGAAAGAGATCAACGAGAGAAAAACTTAAAAGATTAGAATCCAGTGAAACATCAAACTTCCTGACCGGTGAATTATTTAATGAACTAGCATGACTCCAGAAAGATGTGAAACCCATGTAGGATAAAGAAATAGTGAATTCCTGCTACATTATAAAGAACATGTTTGGTCTTCATTCTGTACATAAATTCGTCGTGAGTTGTGAGTTAATAAACGTAAGAAACGTTACCACCATCGTTGTTTACTAGATGTCAATCTTCCTTACAGTTGTGCCTATCATTGAGATAAATAAAGTAAACTCACAATCTAAAAATAACGACTTAGAACTAGATATAGAACTAGATAACGAAATAGATAGATAGATAGATAGATAGATAGATAGATAGATAGATGGATGGATGGATGGATGGATGGATGGATGGATGGATGGATGGATGGATGGATGGATGGATGGATGGATGGATGGATGGATGGATGGATGGATGGATGGATGGATGGATGGATGGATGGATGGATGGATGGATGGATGGATGGATGGATGGATAGATAGATAGATAGATAGATAGATAGATAGATAGATAGATAGATAGATAGATAGATAGATAGATAGATAGATAGATAGATAGATAGATAGATAGATAGATAGATAGATAGATAGATAGATAGATAGATAGATAGATAGGTAGGTAGGTAGGTAGGTAGGTGGGTAGGTAGGTGGGTAGGTGGGTGGATGAGTGGGTGGACGACTGGGTGGACGACTGGGTGGGTGGATGGATGGATGGTAGGTAGGTATACATCGACATGATCAAATGATTGTCCCTGTGCTTGTTTTAAAAGACGATATAGAACGACAATTATTTGCACCTATTAGTTCTTAATTTTAAATAAAATTAGGCAGCGAGGTTACTGCAGTACATGCAGGTCATTATGACCTGCTATGAGTCAAACAGATTAATAGATCGCACTAAGAGAGTGAAAATGTTCGCATCAGCAGTGGTTCTCAAAAAGTCCCTAACTTTTGTATGATGTTAGTAACGACAATAAATTTAAAAGCATCCATACGTACGTGATATTATAAACTAATACAGTCAGCAAGAATTTGATCAGATATGATACCTGTCAACAGATCAAACAGCGCGTGAGAAATGTTAGCGTCAGAAGTAGGAATATAAATACTGAGACCACGTTGACAAAAGGGAGAGCAGAGCTAGCAGCATGTAGAGTTGCATTTTAGATACCAATTATCAAAATTTAACAGTTCGAAAAGATAAGAAAATCTCTCCAACACTTCTCAGGCAGCAATCTATAACATCAGATACTGCATCATCTGTGTGAGTTTTCCGCCCGGGAGAGGTAACAACTATATATATTTTATTTGAAGTTTCCGCTCAATATTTTACTGAAGAACATTTAAAATCTACTGGAAAACTGTTATTTCGTGCAATCTCAGCGTCACTGGAGCCGCGGTAGCATAGTGGTTAGTGCACTGGCTTCCTAGCTCAGTGGTCTATGGTTCAATCCCCAGATGAGGTGGGATTTTTTTTAGGCCGCAAACGGCTCCTGGGTCGACCCAGTCCCAATTGGGTACCAGAGCAACTCTGGGAAGGTTAAGGCGGCCGGCATGATGCTGACTACATCACCCCTAGTGTGCCGATGGTCAAGAAAATATGGGCCTAACACTATATTCCTAATATGCCTCAATGGGCGTGTAACGGGATCCTTTCCTTTACCTTCAGTGTCACTGAAAACGCATATAATTACGTCAGGAGAAAAATAATACTACAGCTCGTCCTAAAAGAACGACTTTCCAACTTATTGAATCACAAGAAATTTTATAAACTGCAGATGCAGTGAGTATGAAAAAAAAAAAGAGGAGAACCATTACAGTTAAATTTGTATGAAGATGAGTCAGAATTAATTGTTCCTTAATAAATTGATACACTCGATGGATAAGACAATACAACAAGTCTAATTGACATTTTTAAGAACTCTCTAGCCTCTAGGAAAACAACCAAAAACGTACTACATTGGTATTAAAATTGTAATCCTGAAAAGAAACAGAGGAAATTGTTTTAAGGAATTTCCTGACTGTAAATAAATAAAAGACATACTTATTTTGTGGAATATTATACGTACCTGTGCTGTGACATCGATGAGATAAATGACAAGTTTTAACGTTGTGGGTTTGTGTTGGTGAAATGTGTGTCAGTGAATATAATCCCTACCGAAAAAAATTGACTTTCGTTAGGCTGCTCACAAAAAGAGCCTAGGCAATGAGTTTCTTCCATCGCCTCAAACAATACAGGTGGCCATAATCATCTCAGGTGTTAACCTGTTACCATCTGGACACTATAAACCATACGATCACATAATTAACACAATAACAAGATAAAATGTATCTTTTGAACATCTTGAGAACCATCGACAAATAAAATTACCGCACCTAAGTTTATCAACATTATTCTACTCATAATCACCCAAGATCATAATTGTCTACTGAAGAACAAGAATCTTCTTCATCAAAGATTAAACATCGTACACACTATCAAACACACTTGGTGGACAAATCTACAACAACAACACATACGTCTACAATGCTACCAGGTTTCGAATCCGGAACTCAGTAATTGTGCCGCGAGAGGCAAGTGTAATTTATATCATGGGTTCTAAACTTTTTATTTGCTCATGCCCCCCCCCCACCCTCCCATCTGAGCCACACTTACCTCTGTGCTCCCAACCCCTCATAGTTAGCTGGAAAAAAGGTACTTTACCACCTTACTGTGACCCCTTAGAAATATGGCATGGCCCCCATACGGATCACGTTAAGAACTACTGATCTATATTATAGTCTTCTCTTTCTATCCTGCTAATCTGTGTTTGTCATTATATTGCTGCTAATTTTTTCGTACGCGGGGTGGTTATTTTTTTTTATTAGACTACTTATCGTATTTTATCAGTATCGCCACAGTGATCATCATTATCTTATCAGCCATAATTGAGAAATGCACTATACATCAACTTTAAAAAATAATGCAAGATGTAACACAGATAGAAAGACCTGTAATGGATAAAATAACGTAACAGGAAGACATTGAGACAGTTGATCATGGAGGAAATAAATAGCTTTCGCAATATTTAACAAAAGGTTTTCTTTAAATTAGGAACTACAAAGATGAAATAATCTGAAATTTCTTTGATCTGTCATCGATTACTTACCTCAAAAATTAGTTCGCGTACTGACGACGCATATAAAAGAACGTCTGAAATAGTTCGAAGAGTGAAAATATAATTATTGTTTAAATAAAAGAAAATTTCTTTAGGATCTGTGTAATCAGATAAATAAATAAAGAAATAGAACAAGAGGAGAAAAGCATACGTTGATATGAGAGGTATACAGGTTGGTATGTAGGGTTTTGTGGGTTGCGGCTTTTTTGTGTGTGGCAATTTGCAGTTTCATTATATACGAATTATCTATGCAGCTAAACTCGTGCAATTGCCAAATATGTCTTTGTTGTATACTGTCTTGTTTTATTTATTTATTTTGTTATTTGTGTCCTATCAATACCATAGTCAAACTGTGGAAGACATAATTTCCCTCTTTTTCGTTTATTAAAGTCGGAATTATTGCCGCAGATTTGTTTCCAGTTTGATTATTTTAAGGATGGTACTTTTAAATGGTCAGTCATTTTTATTTGTACACAATGTTATCAACATTCTTAAGGGTAAACTGAAACATCACTGCGCATCAGTGAGTCTATAAAACAACAGAAAACTTTTTTTTTTCTTTAAATAAAATTTTGCCTCGTTTTGGCGAGGTATGTCCTATTCAACCTTGTCGGTTATATTAAGGCGCATGTCCAAATCTAAAAGACCTTTATGTCTGATAACAAATTATTGATCCTTACAACTGAAACTGAGCACGAAAGTATCTACGGGGAAGGTATAATAAGAAATTTACTACTGCTTTGAGTTTTCATACAGTGTTAAAGTTTAGAGTCGATTCTATCCAAGGTATCCATATCCATAATTCTCGCCGTTTGTACGTCGGTCACATCTTAGGGATGCAACTGTGGTTGATAGTTAGACATCAATTGTATTGTTTCGCTTATATGTACTCTCCCGAAAATAGTAACACACAACGAAGAAAAGTCGGTGAATTGTGCAACACAAAGTGAGTGACAGTGATATATGAATAAAATGTAAGTTTTTTATTGTAGAACCCAGTTTCATTCCGGAAACGGATTTAACTCACTATTTTGTTAAAAATAACCTTAAAATTTAAGTTTTTGATTGCTTCTTCAAGGCAAAATTTTAATTTAAAGTATAGCAGACTTATTATTATGGACCAAATAATAAGATGGCTGCAAAACGAGCTGCAGATGCTAAGAGGAAGAGCCGATCGCGTCAATCACAACGAGCAAGAGAGATTCTAGAAGAAGCAGAAATACGACGACAACATGAAGCGGCACAAAGACAACGAGCAAACCAGTCTGCAGAAGAGCATGAATCTCAACGCGCTGCAGAAGCTTTTCGCATTCGTCAGTTGAGAGCATCCCAACGAGCAAAGGAGACTTCAAAAGAAGCAACCGAACGTAGAGCAGCAGCTGCACAACAAGTGAGACGATCAAGAGTTGCACGTAGTCCAACAATTCCAAATCATGATGCCTTTGGTGAGAATGCAGTTGCTGTACACAACTGCGGCCCAATGGACCAGGAATGTCAATTCTGTCACTCTCTCAATTTTCAAGTGGCAAGATCAACCGATGGTACACTCAGATATTGCTGCCATAAAGGTACAGTGCTATTGGAGCAAGAAGGAAAGCAGAGACGTCATTTTCCTCCGTATCTAAAGGATCTTTTGAGCAATCCAGCGCATCCACAACATCGACATTTTAAGGAAAATATCCATTCCTATAATTCAGTCTTGGGCTTTGCATCCATGGGTGCCCAAATAGATCGCTTCGTTGGACGTGGAACATATGTGTTCAGAGTGCATGGACAGATCTATCATTTGATTTACTTCCGTCATTATTGACGGATTATTGCTAGTAAAGTATAAAATTGGACAAAAACGAAACAAAAACTTAGTTAAAATATACTGGCCCCGGAAACTGGCCTTCAGTGGCGAGCGCTTAGAACAATCGACCCTGAATACAGACATTCCGCCCTTTTTAATTTACACTAAAAATCCTATAATTTAAATTATAGTGACTTTAACTTTAAAGACATTTACATAACATTTTCATCATTAACCTGTTCTGCTTCACTTTTTCATTTCTTGATATCTTCAACGTTTTGATGTATATTTCATTGTTATTGTTCAACATTTATTGCACATTGTCTAGTTCAGAATTTTTAATATTCTCCACTGTGACATTCATAAAAAACGTTACCTCTTTGGCTACTCCACACAGCTAA
Source organism: Oreohelix idahoensis (assembly GCA_024509875.1). Classification (NCBI taxonomy): domain Eukaryota; kingdom Metazoa; phylum Mollusca; class Gastropoda; order Stylommatophora; family Oreohelicidae; genus Oreohelix; species Oreohelix idahoensis. The sequence continues at coordinate 157,639 of JAMPIV010002215.1, forward strand.
CACACACAGGAGACATAGTCCCGCTAAAGCCCATTTCCAAAACCACATACGTGGAATGCTTCGCACGTTCATTTCAACCAAGAAATTGTCACCTGACAAAAAATGTGATTAAAAAAAACCACATTTCCACGAGTTATGTTAGATATGTACAAACACAAAAGACAGAAGTGAAAATGATGAGGATGGCGAGGAAAGAACATGATCTGATGGTTCTCGTCAAAAAGACGTGGCATTTGTTTGTGCCTGTGCTCCTTGGGGAGCTAAAGGTTTGTTTATATACATAAAATAGAATTTAAATGATATGACAAGATGGCCATCATGGAACTGATGGAGAGAAGCATATAAATACCAGTGGAACAATCATCATCATCAGCTGCCATCTCCACAACGAAGGTTGGCTGTAATGGATCTCCAACGCCTTCTGTCTCTTGTCTTGATGGTGCACTCTGATAAATTCTTTCCTGTCCATCTCTTGATGTTATCTACCCCCTTATAGCACTGGCCTTCTCTTGTACGTTTACCATCAACTCTTTCTTCTATTACCGTCATCATTAAGGTGTTGTGTCTTTTTTACATGGCTAAAATATTTTAGCTGCCTAATTTTGATCTTCTTCGTTAATTCTCTGTCCATTCCTTGGTTTTCTAGGACCTATTTATTTAGTGGAAAACTAGGTAGGGACAATTCGCTGGTGTTGAATGAGCCACGCAATGAGGACATCATTGAATAGCATTACAAGGTAGCCACTGTAATGGAATCCACAGGGTAGGAAGAATCTGAGGGAGAACAAGAAAACATGGAAATGGGAACAGGAGATAGACATAAAAGGGAATTTGAAGACATAGAAAAACGCTCACGGGTGGTGTAAGACAAGCAGGCGTGAATTTACTTAACCGCCAATACTCCAGAGGAAGCGGCATGATAATAAATAAACTAATACACATAATACGAGATTACTGTAAGGAATACTACATACATTCATACAAGACAGGGGAAGAAGACGCTGGAGATGCATAGGTCACACATTGAGGGAACCTATTTGATAGCATTACAAGGCAGGCCATGATCTGGAATCATCAGGGTAAGAGAGGCAGAGGGACACCAAGGAACAAGTGGAGAAGAGAACTGGAGACAGACATGAAGAGGATGAAGAAATCGTGGACAGACCTTAAGCTGATGGCACGAGACATGAAAACTTGGCAGACGTTTGTTTAAGGCCTAAGACCCTAGGGGAGCTGAAATGTGATGATGATGATATTGATAGTGTATGAAATGTATTTTTAACATATTAATTTTTAAAAAAATAAAGTTTTATACAACAATGCAACGAAAATTTGAATTTCAAATTCGGTCCCAGACCATTGCAAAACAGTTGCAAATTTAACAGCTTAAATCTACATTTAAAAAATTGAGTTCTTCCAGAAGTTGTCTGGTTATAGAGACTGTTACGAGAGATACTTACTTGAAAAGATGTGTCCACTTTTTTGTCTAACAATGATGTAGGAACTGCATATAAATCGTCTTGAATGTTCAAGGATATGAATCTTTTAAATTGTTGAAGCCAGTGTTACGAGACAACTGTTGTTGCACGTTTTTTTTTTAATCTTTTATCTGTGAGTGAACCGAAAATAACTGACACATAATACAACCTTATTATAACAATCGCTTTGAGAAACTTACTTATGAAAGACGTAAAATGCTTACACAACAACATTTCTTACATGCATTTATTAAGCCCGAGGGTTTACTTATGAAAGACGTAAAATGCTTACACAACAACATTTCTTAAATGCATTTATTAAGCCCGAGAATTTAACAGCTACCTAAATCGCCGTCACGTGTAGTTTCCAGAGTCCCCTTCTGATCCTCTGTTCCACTTGCACCTGTCTGGTTCTTCCGTGTTGATTGTTTCATATCATTTCTTTCTTTCTACTTTTCTTCTACTTCTTCGATATTTAGCAGTTAAGTGAAAAGACAGGCAGTGACCATCAAGCCTTGTGATGACTTGTAAAGAAAGCATCAACAAATTGTCTCCACTTTGTTTGGTCTTTGGCGTCTTTCGCGCTGTTTCCCAACAGTGGTTCATGCTTTTTACGCGGACCTCAACAGTTCTCCGCCAAGTACTTTTTGGTCAGCCTGTCTCTCCCCTTCCTTCTGTGGTCCATAGCATGGCAGTTCTTGTAATAGTGTCGATGTTTCTTCTTACAACAAAAAAAAAAAAAAAAACAAATGAGTGTTTGCGATGAATAGATGCTCATCAGCATCACCAGAACTGAAGTGTTATGATAATTGGTAGTTTAGGACATATACATGGCAAGTATGAGCGTTCATTTGACAGAGTGGTTAGAGCGCTGGTCCCTCACAGCAAACGTGCCATGTTCGAATCACGATACCGACACGCACCAGTCTACCCAGCTGTAAATGAGTACTTGACTTTGAGTTAAGGAAGGAAAAGGCAGCGAGGAAGGAAACTGGTCACCCCACCTCTCGATGCTGGACCTAGTATTGTGAAGTCTCTAACATATCATTTCCCTACGGCAGTATCCGCTATGGGACTACCTTGACCTTTTACATACAAAGTGTGTGACATGATTGATGTGATTGGGACTAAGAAAATTTGAACCCAGAATTGTATGTAAATGTGTCAGCGCCAGTGTAATGATAGGATCTTAAAGGATATGGAAGCTTCGTTTAAAAAAAAAAAAAAAAACACCCACATTAAATTACTTCAGACTTTTTTGCGATGTTTGTGTATTCGAATTTCGTGTGACAATAGCTGTTTTATGTATGTGTGCGTGTATATTTTCATCATTAAAATTCAGCCACCCCCCTTTCAGCCTGGGTCTTCATCAAATTCTCGCCACTCCTACCTGTTCTGTAACATTAGCCAGTCGTGAAGTGATTATAATTTTGAGTTGGTGAATAGTAAATATAGTTTCACTCAATGTGAAGGTAGAGTATTGTATGATAGCCAGGAGAAAAGATGTGTGTGTGTGTGTGAATGTGTGTGTGTGTGTGTGTGGGTGTGCGCCTGCGTGTGCGCGTGTGCACCGCGCGAACGCGTGTGCGTATATATATATATATATATATATATATATATATATATATATATATATATATATATATATATATATATATATATATATATATATATATATATATATATATATATATATATAGGTGTAGTGAATTTCTAAATACAATATCTAAATTAATATATAACAATATAGGGCATAAAGGCAAAATAAGAAAGTATAAAAGAATTTTCTACTAGAACTGTTGGTATCGCCTACGCCTTCAGATTATTATTTGCTAACGAATAGCCGAACAAAACGGTACCCAATTTTTCAAATTCGTCCTTGACATAATCACTTTTCCTAGTTCTAAGAAAATATGTGCTTAAAATGCATTGTGGAACGAGGAGGGGAAAGGATAGATGAAATGCTAATTCGTTTCGCATTGATTTTAAACTGAAAGCCAATACCAGCACAGGGGCAAGCCTTGCCTTAGGGCTTTCCCCAAAATACGAGGAAAAAGTTAGAACATGCAGACAACTCGTGTCACAAAAACAACCTTAGCTCTTATTTCAAAGGACGTAATTATCACGTAAATAGAGAAGACAGCACATGGAAAAGAATTGAACGTGTAGTAGACTAAAAATAAAAACACCAACATAGAAAAAAAAACTGCGTACTTCTGAACCAAGCCAACTAGTCCCATATAAATTGTATATTCGTGTACCTTAGGACTTGCTGAGAAAGAATATGGTAATAGTTACGCAAATAGTCCATTAATTAACTAATTATAGCCATAATACTATAGTGGATCCGACCAGACTGTCAAGTAAAGATCATGCCTGCTTATAATTTTGTATGGCATGTTTTGAAAAAACGACTTTGGGTAAATGAGGTTAAAAGGTACGGGATATTTGATTGGGTGGATTTTAAAGGAAGGCGAAGTATGATTGGTTGACCTAAAACTAAAAATATATTTGCCTTGGAAACATATTGGGAGTTGTTATTTGAAATGATAGATTCAAAAATAAATGTAAACATGGTCCCACTGGACAAAGCAGTAGATACTGGTACGAAACGGGGCTTGTTAGCTGCCATTTCAAGTAAAATTTGTGTAAAGCAAGATCGATGAGAGCAGGCGGAGAAATTTTCTAACATAGGAAAAGCCTGGACATAGGGCAGATCGAAAATGTGCCATATTCTATTGCCTAGTCATCGTTTATTTGTGTTATTTCCTTGCATCTGTGGTAAGATTGATTTTCTTAACATTTTATTTAAAATAAAATTTGAATGTGAAATAATAACATACGACTGTAAGTAAGTGAGTCTATGGCAGACTCAAAACAGAGTCTAGAGATTGATCCAGCATATGAAAGACTATCAGAGAGGTGTAGACCAACTAAATTATATAGGATTATCATCAGGAGCATAATACCTATCCTATTGTATGGACAAAAGATTATTGCTGGAATTGCAGAGGCGTTGTAACTATTAGGGGAGAGGAATACTGGTATACCTGGTCACATCAAAAGAAACTGGTGAAAGGGATTGTCGTAAAGAGCTGATCTTGCATGTTTGTTTGTAATGTGCCTGTACTGGTTGTTGATTAATATTGTAGGCTGTTGATTACGAAGGAGGCATATCCTTCTGATTTCAGAGGGTTTTGGTTGCTGTCAATAACTGGTGCCAGACTACAGTGGGCCGATATATTCATGCCACAGTCTTGCCTTTTTCGGAGACAACTGTAAACCACCATCATTCTTGAAGAAGTGGGAGCTGAAGGTTGTCGTTCAGCGAAGTGCAGGAAGAGTCCTACATCATATTACAAAGATAGGTGCATGTTTCGGCACCTGATCGCTCAACTAACATTATATTATAATATAAGAAACTGGGAATAGTGATATAAACATTCCATCAGTGTCCATAAAAACTTACAAACAACATGCAGAGATGATGATAATAAACAATCAACCAGTGTATACTAGAAGTCACCTCAGTTAGACAATACAACTACACTCTTATATAATAATATGTGTATTATGGTCAGAAGACCCATTGTGTAAATTGATTGATGTAATTAATTTCTATGATTTCACTTTGATTGTCAGTCCTGATTCCAAATAAATCAGATTCAGGACAATAAATTGAAAACATTAACTTTACCAAACTTTCAACCACTGACTTACTAAAGATAGTCTTTTAAAGTGAAGTTCGTATGTGATTGTCGTGGTACTGTTGTGTTGTATTAGATAATAAAATAATTTGTGTAATTGTTTATATGTTTAGTGGGTTAATGCAACCTTACACTAACATTTCATAACCCTAGACACCAAACGTAGTCATCTTACATTCTATCTAGAATAAGTCTGAATGAGATCATAGTGGTGGTAGTAGAAAGGTACCCTGGAAATCTACTCTAATATTTATTATATTCAGGGACCTACACAGCTGACCTCATTCAGTACACTAAGATTTCTTAACAACAAACTGTATTAACATCAAACCCACCACAATAGGGACAAATGAAATGACAAGAAGTATACATACAAAAACCCTCCCTGCCCCAATATTTTTGCTCCCCTCGATTCTCGCGTTCAGAAACTCAAACATAGGTGAGGGAATAACCCCAGGCTTGGGCTATCGCGTTCAATGCGTGCTGTGTTGTATCGATCCTGATCGGTCGCTGAGTCAAGGTTGTATATCAATATACTGCAGGCCAGATGCCTCTATGGGTACCTGGTAGGGGTAGGGTGTGTCAGGGGTTATATGTCATTACGGAAGAGGGCAAGAATGTTTATATATATATATATATAATAGGGCTGTAGGTCCTTCCCAACACTTACTAGTGTGGCCTTCCATCACTCTTAGCGAAAACGTGTGCCCTCTAATTAGGAGAGAGGCCGTGGGAAAACAATCGTTTTTACATACCGGACCGGCAAAGTCTCAAGGATTCAATCGAAAGAATGAACCTCTTCCGGTCCAGCAGGAAATTACCAAACGTTTGGTTTTACCGTTGTTCAAAAGTGATATGCACCCATCTAAAGTTTACAACACAAATGAGGATTATCTGACTGGTAAGAAAGTTCAATCAATGAATACCCTTTAATTCCCCAAGGAGAATAGGCCTTGAACAAACACATTCCAAGTCCTGTCACGTGCTATCAGCTCAAGCTCTTTCCATGTTTTCCTCATTACTTTCACTTCTGTCTCTAGTTCTCTTCCCCGTGTGTATTTTGGTCTACTTGTGCCTCTCTTTCCCTGGGGATTCCAGAACAAGGACTGCCTTGTAATGCTATCAACACGTTCCTCAATATGTGGCTTATCCATCGCCAGTGTCTTCTTTTCATCTCTTCTCCACTGGCATTTATCTGGTTCTTGTCATCAGTTCCAAATTATTGACTGTGTTTTACCATTTCAATCCGTCTTTTATAAACAAAGTCTGTAGCTTTCTAGTTGTTGTTTTTGTTGTTCTCCATGTTTCACAGCCACACAATAGAACTGACTTGACATTTGAGTTGAACATTCTTATTTTCTTGTTGAACTTGATTTGTCTTGATCTCAATATGTTTTTCAATGCAATGTTGTATTCTTATTTTGATATCATTGTCTGTCCCTGCAAGTGTGTCCATATTGCTCCCACGATATGTGGACGATTCTACATCTTGTAGTGGTTTTTACTTCAAGTTCAACCTTTTTATCATTTCTTAGTAGAAAATTATTGTAATTAATATACACCGTCATTTATGAGAATTAACTTGTGGTTACTTACAGGTTTAACTAGAGAAGTTCTCTTATAACTAAGTATGCTCACCGAAATTACCAGAAATACTCCATCCTAATATACGACTGGTATCAGCCCCACGAACACTAATCTCACTCTTCAAATAGGGACCGCTAGCACTCTGGGACATAAGCTACAAATAATGCTTTAGTCAAGGTTATATAGCTAAATTCTCTTTTAGATCTCCTACCTCTGGTGGACATCTGGCCAGAGAAGCAGTGTAAAAGACTTGGGACAAAGACGTCCGGAATAAAAGATTTCCCGTGTCAACGGAGATGAAAAAAATATTTTACTCGTTAGACCAGGGACATAAAGAGAGATGCGGTCACAGGAGTCCTGGACTAAAAGAGTGTCGTAGACAGAACAAACCTGGAGACAGGAGAGAACACTGGACACGCAGGTGCCCGTTACATTTGTTGCACGTGAACAAGATTCTCGTCGCTCGAAGAAGTTACGTCGTGTACTTAGTTGACGGGGAACTTCCCCAGTGCAGGTGTTTAAGACGAGTCTGGTTTGCCAGGGAAAGATTACTTCGTAAACTGAGGGTAGGGAAATACAAATTAGATAGCTTCCCCTTATCAAAGACATTTGAAGATAAGCATCGTGAGGATGAAAAAGCTACAATCGCTGCCGTGTATACGAGGCAAATTATACAGGAATTAAGTGACTCCAGAGACCTTCAAAAATAAAATTGACCCCCGAGGAAACAAGAATTTACAATAAAATAAAAGCACAAAGAAGAAGGGACAGAACAAACATCGAGGATAAGAAATAACACCTTCTATTTCTATTTCTAAGGTGACTGGAATAAATCGGCAGGAATTATGATTCCAACTCGTCACATTGCTCAATTTCGTTATATGTCATTTATATCTGTTTCATTTATGTCGCATTTACTTTCTCCTTGGGTTTTTCTCATCCACCACTACGTCTCTTACCCTAAGGATTTCAAAACAAGGAAGCCTTGTAATGTTATCAAGAGGTTCCCTCAGAGTTTGTCCTATCCATCTTCAGCGTCTTCGTCTCATCACTTGTTTCACTGGCACTTGTATGGTTCTTATCATCAGTTCCACTTTAGTGATTCATTTATATACGTACTTCCTTTCTTACTTTTTCCTTCCACTATTGCCGTGAAGCGTGGCATGCATGGAGCTGCAGTCTGCGTTCCCGAGCCGAGTGTATCGCCTTGGCTGCTCTGAGCCCGTGTTGTTGTAGGATGTCTGCGATGTTGTAGGATGTCTGCGATGTTGTAGGATGTCTGCGATGTCTACCCATCTGCCTCTTGGTCTTCCCCATGGTCTGATCACAGATCATCTAGTGTTGTAAGCAAGCATGGTAACCCAGATCATCTAGTGTTGTAGGCAAGCGTGGTAACCTAGATCATCTAGTGTTGTAAGCAAGGTTGGTAACCCAGATCATCTAGTGTTGTAGGCAAGCATGGTAACCCAGATCATCTAGTGTTGTAAGCAAGCATGGTAACCCAGATCATCTAGTGTTGTAAGCAAGCATGGTAACCCAGATCATCTAGTGTTGTAAGCAAGCATGGTAACCCAGATCATCTAGTGTTGTAAGCAAGCATGGTAACCCAGATCATTTAGTGTTGTAGGCAAGCATGGTAACCCAGATCATCTAGTGTTTTAGGCAAGCATGGTAACCCAGATCATCTAGTGTTGTAAGCAAGCATGGTAACCCAGATCATCTAATGCTGTAGGCAAGCATGGCAATTTATCGGGCTTCAGTCTTATGAGATTGCCAAACCACGAGATTTTCTGTCTTTTATATGCTGGATATAAATGCTGAAGCAGAAGCCCTGAAACAGGCAGCTGAAACCCTTATTGAATGCAAAGCACAGGCAGAAAAACAGATAGTAATCTTTACAGATGCCCTCTCAGTAATATCAGCGCTGAAGAGCCACCAAACTAAAGGATTGAAAGATCTGATAATCTCCCTTGAAAGACTGGCCAAATGCTTCAACAAGTGCACTATCCAGTGGATACCAGCCCATTGCAATATACCAGGAAATGAGGAGGCAGACAAACTTGCTAAGGAAGGAGGTGCCTTACAACAAAATGATATAGAGACAACTTACGCAACGGCAAAGACTACTATAAAGGCTACATTCAAGTCCAAATGGGAAAGAGAGCACCCGGGCCATTTGAAAAATGATGCATATCATCAACTATCCAGGAAAGAACAGGTCATCATTTTTTGGCTACGCACTGGACACAGCAGATTGAGATACCATCTATACCACAAATACAAGATTGGTGCAACAGATCTCTGCACCTGCGGTACCAGCCCGATGACAGTCGAACACCTGCTGCAGTACTGCCCAACCTACAGAAATGAACGGAGTAGCATATGGCAACAACCCACTTCTGTCAACGAAAAACTGTTTGGAGATGTCGGGAACCTTGAGTTGACTACTGTCATAAATGTGGAGGTCTGAAGGCAAACGAGGAAGAAGAAGAAGAAGAAATGTGTGAGTATGAAGTGTTTCTTGAAAGAAATAAAAAATTATTTTCCCTTTAACAAGTGACAGACAAAGAAGCCCCAATATACGATAACTCCCACACTAGGTTTTAAAAAAAAAGTCATCAAAAGCTATAGAAAGTGAACGGTGGCAACAAACAATGCAAGACATTGAGCGATGTTTCTCAAAGTGTGGTACACATATTCCTGAAAAAGCGGTTCAAGGGGTATACGGTTTAATCTTTTTATTTTACTTTATCATACTGGTGTCTTTTTACACATAGTAATTACTTACAATGGGCTTTCTTCACTAATTGACATGAGTACTTGTCACGAATTTGACTGTTAATTTTATTTTACCAACACGTCCCATTTTTCTTACTCTCTTAATGTTTCTGGTTTCCTCGATTTTTCCTACGTGGCCCATTATTCCCCTCTCAGACCCCACCCCGCGGACTTACTTCGTTCGGGCCTTCATTTTAAATTCACACTTGGCCAGTAGTGGTAGATTGTAACAGCGATTGATCTCGAGCGAGAAATAGTTTCTTTGAAGAAGCGGACCACTAGCCTAGCGGCAGCAAAGATGACACAACCCTTTTTTTGATCTGAGTACCCACTTTTATCTCCGATTCAAGGGGAGACAAAACTCACGTTCGTTCTTTGTGGTTGTGGCCCTTGAACGCCGCAGTGCGTGCGAGAATAATATAACGTCTTAGCTGGGAAACTTTCTCGCGGTGGTTGTCTTTGATGTAAACTCTAGAATCACTTTTGTCTTACTATTGATTACGTTATGCGTCGAATATCGATGGGAACACGCGATGCCAGATGGCCGAATTAGCGTCTCTGGTAGACTATAAATCTGATAGGTTTACTCAGTCAAGCACACTCGTAAAATTGTTCCTGTCCGTAGATGACCAAATGAGACAGGCAGACGTTAACACAAAAACTGAATTGTGTTGCCTATTTCTCGTCATCTCGGGGTAAGTAGATATCTTTTATAATATATATATATTCATGTTAGCTTTTATATATACCGGATAGGAGTGTGACTTGAATTATTTTAGGTGATTTCTCCCGGTAATTAATTCAGGGATAATGTAGCGCCGTCTACCGCCTTAGTTATCGGGCGATTAAGCAGTCAGGTGTCAGTGTTATTGTTTACAATGGGTTAATGGCAAACTTACGATAACAGATACTTACTAGGCGTAGGAACAGAGTATTCCGTTCAGTGCTTACCATGGGTTAAGAGTAGGCTAAAATAACCGTCATTACTGTAAGGAAATGTCAGCGGCGTAGGTTATTCACTTAAAACGGAATAGTGGCGTGAGGGCGATATATCACTCGAATTATAAGAGATAGTCACTTATTACTTTCTGACAGAAACTTCTAGTGCTCGTGCGGAATCATTATATGCCTACGTGTGTAGTTAGACACCAGTTTGTAACTTTCACGGCAGTCCAGAAAGCAGCCTTATGTTTCAGTCACAACTGTAAAATATAGCAATAACATTGCATTTTCTATGTATTAAATTTTGGGAAGTTATTACTTTTTTCCCTTTTTGTATATCGATCCCAAGGGGCGTCTACCATTTATTATGTAATGTCAAATGCTGTATTTTTATGTAAATTCACCTAATGTGGTAAGATGAATAGCATATCCACTCAGCTGGAACTACAGGGTTAGATATCCCTTATGTTGAGTTAGAAGAGGACGGAGTAGATTTTGCTGTCAGAACATTTACTGACAAGTACACGTGTGTGCAAAATATATTAGCCTATGCAGGCGCATGCTGATAATTGATAGAGTGGAAGTAACAGGAGGGCGACTCACACGGATAAAGACAGCCGAGACTATCATAGCAATGACAACCATAATTATAGATCCCATAGTGGAACATAACTGTTTATTATAACGTTATTGTAATTTTATTGTTTGCTTGATGTAAAAGTCGTTTCTTTTGGATCTCAGTTTCAGGATACCTCACTGCTATCGCAGGATTCCAGTCAGGCGAAGAACGTCACATTCTCTTCGATCTCCAGGGTTTTCTGAAAGCAATTAGCACTACGAGTTGTCACCCCTACCTGAAATACAACCCTTTGTCAACGCCCATCCCTCTAATGGGAAATAAGCTCACGCAGTGTTTAAAGAGCCAAAGCAAAATCTGAAATTGAATTTGGCAGTAGTGGTTTCCTACTCGCCTCTTGATCACCAGTCAGAGCATAGTGGCTTCCAGCATATCTATCAGCAAAGCGTCTTCAGCAGTACTTAAAACACCGGACTGTGTGCTTAAACGGAGCACTCAGTCACAATTAAAGTCAAGCCAGCCAAAACCGGATTTAATACCAAGTACGCAGGCCTAAATTTCTCACGCGCTGGATAATAGCGCCGTGGACCGTTTGTCCTAACTTGACCTCGTCTTGTGTTTGTTTCTGGTCATTCAAAACCCCGCCACGTATTAGCGTTCAGCCAGATATAGACAGATTATCTACAACCTATCTCGTGATTAGGGAGTAACCACCAATGCATGGATAGTGCCTACAGTGTATGTATAGTGAAAATTCATCACCTATAAGAGGATATATAGTCATAAAGACACTAACTGGAGTATTGATCGTGGTTCCTCAAAAACGGAAGGATTGAGCACTTTGTTTATTTATTTTCGCAGGTGTTCTACAACGGGTTTTGTGTTGGTTAACTGTTTTGTCCATTGGTGTTTAATTGGATTTGTTAACTGTTGTGAATATTGGTGACTTTATTATGTTGTTGTGCTGATATACTTATTTTTATATGTTTTCTTCTTTCAAGAACCTTTAATAAATGTTACGCATTTATTAACGCGCTGTTCCCGACCCTTCATCCATACTTAACATTACAAGCTCTTACTAATGTCTCTATTTTTGACAAGAGAAAGGAGAGAAAGCGGGTGGTGCTTAGACTATATAAGTGTGTTGAGGCTTGGAGAGAGAGATAACTTTAGTGAATCCTCTTCCAGGTTGGTCTCAAGTTCACCCTATTTACACAATATCTATGTGTAATCTATAATTTTGTCAGTTCACTCTCATTGTCGATTTCACTACCATTTTCTAACTCGACAAATACTCTTACACTTTAACTCAACCACGACAGACGGTGGCTCAGTCCTGTATGAATCTCTCACAAGATTTTATCTTTATTCTTGGAGTTTAGTGTTCTGCAGATTAAAGGAATTTCTATCCCCTAGACAAATTAAAACTATTTCTTTTGGAAGAAGTCTGAACAGCGCTTTTTCTCTACAGCAATCATAAATCACAAGTTACATTTATTGTTCATTTTACACATGTCACACCTGGTATCACTGCTAAGTTTTTGGGTTAAAAAGGCTGACGACTATTGTGGTTAAAGTCAGAATTTTTTTTATTTTTTTTTTTTTTTTTTTTTTTTTGGGTTAAATATTTTTCCAGGTAGTAGCTCTTTAATCTGAGATGAGAAGCTACAGATAGTCAGTTTACTAGCTTGCATATAAACCAAGGGAGGGTGTTCAGTCGGATGATAGTAACCAATCCTCTCAATAGCTGAGTACTGACAGAAGTGGGGTGGAGTGATGATAATAAGTTTTACATCACTTAGATTTTTTTGGAGTTTTTTGGGGTTTTGCTTGTCGCAATCAGAGTATCTAGAAACTTCTCGTTTTAAAGTTTTCCCATGCTAGCCTAGATTTTATTGATTATTTAGGGTTAATTCACTAGGAAGTTAATCAGCCCCTGGTGGACTAGGTAACTAAGATTTCTAGGTTTTATCATGGCTAGTGTTTGCTCACCCTGATATAATGGCCGATCTAGCTAAAGTGCATAGGACTGCACTTGAGGTAGCGGAGTACATGGAGTTCGATGATAGCGAGAATCAGTCACTTCTAGAATATGCAGAGATCATGCAGAGGCAATACGAAGTAGACGATTTATTCGGCAACCGTTTAGCCTTGGCATGGCCCTGTGCAAAAGCTGGGGACAGCGAAGCATTCATCAGAAAGTATGTAGAAGAAGCGATGGAACAGGACCAGAAAGCGATGGAACAGGACAAGCAATGGGAAACAGAGACAAGAATGGGAGATAGCTAGACAAGAAAGGGAGATAGCTAGACAAGAAAGGGAAAAGCAGCTACAAGAACGGGACAAGCAATGGGAGATAGAACGACAAGAAAGGGACAGGCTACACCAAATCATAATCAGATCCTCCGTACTTTCATGATGTTAGTTGACGTTTGTGATTACTTACCTTGTTTTAACTAGTTGTTTATTATATACTGTATACATCTATAACATATAGATAGATAGACAGACAGACAGACAGATTCACAGCCAGACAGACAGGTCGGAAGGTAGGTAGGTAGGCAGGTAGCTAGGTATGTAGGTAGGTAGGTAGATAGGTAGATAAATAGATATATATAGATAGATAGATAGACAGATAGGTAGGTTAGGTAGGTAGGTAGGTAGGTAGGTAGGTAGGTAGGTAGGTAGGTAGGTAGGTAGGTAGGTAGGTTAGGTAGATAGGTAGGTAGATAGGTAGATATGTACACAGGGTACGCTATTATTAAAAGTTTGGGAAACACTGAGATAAAGAACACAATAATGAAGCGACACATTTTTTATACGGCGACTAAAGAAAGAATACGCCAAGTATACAGGGTGTCCATAAAAGATTGTACCCTTTTCAAAAAATGTATTCTCGGCTCCATGTACGAGGATGCTTTCTATCACAAAAGTAAGCTAATCTCTGCAAGTTTTTAAGCATACCATAAAAGAATGTACCTATTTCTTTTTTTTTCACCTACTTGACCAGTGTGTGGAGAGACATGAAACAATTACCGGTTACAACTCAACTGCGAATGTTTCACTTGAAATACCCGCCGTGCGCATGCGAAGGGTGCACATGTTGAGTCTTTGTAAGGTATGCTTAAAAACTTGCAGAGATTATCTTACTTTTGTGATAGAAAGCATCCTCGTACCACATCATGGGGCCGAGAATACATTTTTTGAAAAGGGTACAATCTTTTATGAACACCCTGTACATTTTCACCAGTCTTTAAAAATTGACAATTAAAATATCGGCAATGACTTTGCACGTGTCAGTTTATAGATACAGTGAATTAGGTGTCATTAAACAGACTTGTATTATAAATCTTTGCAAAGTTAACTGTACTGTTAAGGTAATGTTAATTGTAAAGTACAAAACTAAGGGTGAATATTATACAATAGAAGCACTATGATTGATGTGAATGATCTTATCTAAAAATGTCATGGAACATAATAAGGTAAATCCCTATAGCACAGGTCCTCAACACAATTATGCCAAGTCTAGTGGAATAACACATTCCAATTTAAGTAATGAAAGTGTAGTAAATTTAACGTAAAACAAACACTTGTGAACTTTATCAAGTGCACCTCATACATTTTACCCAGATCTTACCGCCTAAAATGTCACAATTTTCAAATAATTAGCTAAAAAAAACAAAACAACAACAACAAGGAAAAGGTAGATCAAGATCAAGTTACGCATGCATAAGTGAATTAATCAAAAGACTTAGACACAAAAATGTTCATGAATCATACGAGTACAATACACTTTTATCAAATATAGCAGAAATCACCATATATATTCAACAGCCCTGTATAATTACGTACATGTGACAACATTTGATTTGAAAGAAAACAGCTCAGATAACTGTATATTCATCATCATCATTTTTCTTTGCGCTCGTTACAGAGTAAGGAGCCTCTACTGTAGCTGGTCAACATACAGAAAGCTTGCACCAAGTATTCACATGCGCCTGTAGCTGTGGTTTCTGTAGCAATTATTTTTACACTATGAGGTTGCCAGCCTTATGCACAACCTCATATTAGTCGCCTAGTACGACATGCATGAGTATGAGCGTGCAGTAGTCATTTTCTTTCTTTGTCTCTGAAGAGCCCCCCCCCCCCCCCCCCCCCCCCCACCCCGGAACTACACGGTACATAATTATATAATTATATAATACGTGTCAGAAATTCATATTGAACATAAAAGATTCATTCATTAAAGAGACAATTTAGAAAATAAATGATACTTTTTAAAGACTGTGATATATCTTCAAAAAAAACTATTGTAAAACAGAATTCAAGAACTTAGATGGGAGGTGAAGAGAGTGAGAAAACCAGAATACAGTAAGACACCACAAAACATGGCATAGAATCTCAGGGGAAAACATAATACAAAGAAGAACCGAAGAAGTTTTAGACGAGAGACAGGAAAATACTCAGCGAAGCAGAACGGCCACTCAAGGTGGTGGAAAAATAACCTACAAAACATCTGGTATAGACGACTGCTTGTGCAGTTAAATGGAAATAAAAATTGTAAAGGTAGTCACATAGCAGATACTAGCGTAAGGAAGTGAAATCCGTGGCATAGAACCTATGAAAAGAGAACACAAAGAAGAACTGAAGTAGTCACAGAAGACAGAACAATAATCAGAGAAGAAGAACCGCTAAGCTTGATAGTAGAAAAATAACCTAGAAAACATTGTTATAGACGACTATCTGTGGTATATGAAGGTATAGATAGTTCCATATTGGATACTGCCGTAGGGGAGAGAAATGTTACAGATTTCATCATATTAGGCCCAGCTTTCTGTGACTAGCTCCTTCCTCGCTGCCTTTTCCTTCCCTAACTCAAGAGCAAACTCAGATACCCATTTAGAGCCGGGTAAACTGGAGATGTGTTCGTGCCAGGTTTTGGTCAAGGCAACCGGTTACTGTGCCGCGAGATAAAAGTGCTCTAAATAATATAGGTAGGTGATTTAGATTGGTTTGCTTTGCTTTGCTTTGGTTTGGTTTGAAGGACTAACTTCATTGCACACGGACAACTCCATCAGTGCTCCGATCTCCTCCCTTAGATCACACAAGATGGATCTCAGCACAGTGCACAAACTCCGTAGCATCGGCGAGAATCCCAATGTGTGTATACAGGAATCACACATTCTATATATATTTTTGTGGTGGGGTAGTTTTCTAATTTTTAATTTTTGCCAGGGCAGCGGCCGTGTGGCCTACTCTTTTCGATTTCCAACTGCCGTGGAATTGTTAACATGCACAACTTCAACACGGGATCTCATATTTTTTCGCCCTTGTCCGAGAAGGCTAAGTATCCGAGCTCACTATCCAGGAGACCGGGGAGAGTATGACATCAATTAGGACCAATGATTCTTCCAATAAAATGTCCATAAACTATATCGCCTCTACTGGGAATCGAACCCAGTACCTCTAGAATTCGAGGCGGACGCCATACCTGTTAGCCACTCCGACCCACTAAAGGTAGGTGAACTAAATCGTCGTATGTATGATAGCTTTACTATACAATCATGGACAGTTACATTGAATTAGGTTAAGTGAACTAAACCGTTGCATGTATATCAGCTTTATCAGCACTACTATTCATTGTTTGTATAACAGCTTTATTATACTACATTGATATAGGTATGTGAACTGCCACGTATTATTATGTCAGCTTAACAATACAATCCTGTGCAGCTCATAAAACAAAATATGTCTAGGGAGAGGGGAGAAACTTTTCATTTTCTCCGATGTACTCCCTTAGATCACACACGACATTGGCAGACATTTTATTTCCAACATGTGACACACATCAGGGAGTGTTTTCTCTTGGTTTTATAGTTTTATGTTCTCTACTTAATTCTCGGTCGCTATATTATTATTTTACTTTACAACGTTGAATTCCTTGACATTGATATGTAAAATGCAAATGAGAATAAATGAATTCAGCATGAAAGGTGAGAGAAAGGAAGGGCAGAATGTCAGACGGGCCTGTATGCCTAATTCTCAACCCTTTGAAAATAAAGTTCGTTCGTTCGTTCACTTTCTTTCCCTTCTTTTTTTCGTTTGTCTGTCCCTGACGAAGGCCTTGTGGCCACAACGTAGGTTTTTTCTTGTCCTTTCTCCCAGTAAGACGTATCACAATTTTTTTTTTTTCATTCTACAGGTCATTTGACTCTGGGGGTTTCCCCGGCGCTCCCCTCCCTTCCCCCGTCATTAATTGTATTCATCATCATTATTACTTTCCATTTCACATCCCATGGCACGTGAATCTACCATTACAGCTGGCTCCCATGGCGCGTGAATCTACCATTACAGCTGGCTCCCATGGCGCGTGAATCTACCATTACAGCTGGCTCCCATGGCGCGTGAATCTACCATTACAGCTGGCTCCCATGGCGCGTGAAGCTACCATTACAGCTGGCTCCCATGGCGCGTGAAGCTACCATTACAGCTGGCTCCCATGGCGCGTGAAGCTACCATTACAGCTGGCTCCCATGGCGCGTGAAGCTACCATTACAGCTGGCTGGCTCCCATGGCTACCGTTACAGCTGGCTACCATTACAGCTGGCTCCCATGGCGCGTGAAGCTACCATTACAGCTGGCTCCCATGGCGCGTGAAGCTACCATTACAGCTGGCTCCCATGGCGCGTGAAGCTACCATTACAGCTGGCTCCCTTGGCGCGTGAAGCTACCATTACAGCTGGCTCCCATGGCACGTGAATCTACCATTACAGCTGGCTCCCTTGGTGCGTGAAGCTACCATTACAGCTGGCTCCCATGGCGCATGAAGCTACCATTACAGCTGGCTTCCTTGGCGCATGAAGCTACCATTACAGCTGGCTCCCTTGGCGCGTGAAGCTACCATTACAGCTGGCTCCCTTGGCGCATGAAGCTACCATTACAGCTGGCTCCCTTGGCGCGTGAAGCTACCATTACAGCTGCCCCCCTAACCCCCCCCCCCTTTTTGCAAGAAACATGCACCAAGAATTCACATGCTTTTGCGGTGGTGGTTTCTGTTACAATTTTATTTACATGACCAGGTTACCAGCCTCATGCACAATGTCATCGCCTTGTACGACATGCGTGTCGTAGCAGTCGTTCAATTCTTTCTTTGTCTCATCAGAGACCTCCCGGGAACTGCACGGGCATTTATTTTTATTGCTCCATAGTCAAACGGAGGTGCCATTCTATTTTGTCCTTACCATTTTATTTTTTTAAATTTATATTTTTCTCTCATCAACGTTGTTGTTTACTGTTTCCATCTGCTTGTATCACTCATTTAGTGTATCATCGTATGTTTTTGTAGTACTGTAACTGTCTTTTTTTTCTTGTTGAGGTGATTACTGGCCCAAGACAGTTTACATGTTGTTAGATGTGTAGTGCGAGCGTATGATGAGTTGAGTGTGGGTGCGAATGAAGACGCGAATGTGTTTAGGCTCGTATAGATGTAGATCCTGCAACCCATACTCTCACATGCAGTAATCAAGGATGCTTTGACACTGCAGGCATGTTTCAAGACATTTATTGACGGGAACACACATAATATCAACAGGAACAGTCAGTGTAACAAGGTCATGCTGACCTGACATCGATAGGTATACATTTGGCATTCAAAAAGGTAAACATCAGAATAGACGTGCATGGTCAATAGCAAAGTTCTTCAATAATGACAGTTCGTAGCGTCGCCCTTGGCGTCTCTGACTAAACGCGTCAGATGCCTTAGTTACCTTGACACACAGGTGCAACTTGGCACTCCCTGCCAATTGCACATATCAGGCTGTAGTATAATAGCCGGAAGCACAGGCCTCGTCCTAACGTCGGCCGTGTACTTCTGTTAAATAGGTTATCATCAACCCTGCAGTAATACTTATTGTAGATAGAAGTTCCGCCAATCTGCGGCTCCCACAATATATCTTCGTCACTGGATTTCTGGACAATATAAGACTAACAGTCTTGGATGGCTACCTCGAGCACAAATATATAAGTTCTGAAATGGCGGATCCGTGAACTGCTGTTCACCCTAGGTAATCCTTTACATGTTCTGCCACCGAAAAGCGTAATAATGCATAAAGGTCGGTATTACCTGGTAAATGAATCCTCAGAACTACACAAGGAATTCTGTCGTCATCCCGACGCACAGAGATTCACTGGGGAAAACTGCCATAGCAGTTACTTCGAAGATTCTCCCCGAAAAACAATGGACTCTTGGTCCCTTCAGAAAAACAGGACCTCCCGGCTTCCCGGAAGTATATCTCACTCCCGCTTAAAAAACCTTCCCATAGGCCCACGCCGAACTGTCAACCTCTGACCCCACAGGTCAAACACAATGAATGAATAAACAAGGGAAGACAACCCCTAATCAACCTGACATCGCAGGTAAAGACACAATTATACTTATGATACAAACATAAGCAAATAACTTGACAGATGACTCCGTCGAAAATGACAGCAACATTACTACCACCCCCCTGTAAAAAAAAAAATGCAATTTTTTTTTTTTTTAATATGTTCATGAGCAAGATAGCACCAGTATCACTTCTGTGCTCATGCAAACAATGAACCTAATATCAGGTACAATAGAAGAGGGTACAAATCATCTCCCAACATAGGAGAAAATATTTCCTTTAAGCCAAACAAACTAAGGGATACCATTCAAGAAACCTAAGTTGCTGGCAATACCAATCATATATCAAACATTACTAAATAATATAATCATAGCAATATACAAATGTCAATGCTATTTTAGCAACATATCACTGATGGATGGACAAAATGAAATTTGTTAAATTATCTAAACATCATCCAAATACATTTGTATTACAACATATTATGATATTAAGGACAGACCTAAGTCTGAAAATATATCAGGAAAAACTAGGACACAAGATTTAACTGGAATCATGTGGGCATCTAGACAATATGTCCGCCATCACATTATCCGAACCACGGATAGCTCGCACCGTGAAATGGAAAGGCTGAAGAGCAATAGCATAACGAGTAGATCTCGAGCTCTTCAAATCCTTACTTTGCATAGCCGTAAGAGCTTTTTGGTCGGTTTCCATAAAGAAATGCGCGCCCAGAAGGAACCTTTGTAGCTTAAGAATGGACCAAACCATAGCTAACAATTCACGGTCCAAAACCGAGTAATTCCTTTCTGCCGCATTCAGCTTCCTAGAAATATACATTACAGGATGCAGAGTTCCTGAATATTCCTGCATTAGTGCCGCTCCAACGCCAGTGGAAGAGGCATCACTACGAAGGACAAAAGTCTTATCAATCGTCGGTAGTCTTAAGATAGGATGAGATGAGAACAAATTCTTAACCTGATCCAATGAAGATTGGCATTCTTGGGACCAACGCACCATATTAGGAGAACCTTTTTTCAATAACGTTGAAAGTGGTGCCATAATGGAGGACAGATTCTCAATGAATCTTCCATAGAATTGTATCAATCCCAAGAGACTACGCACTTGCTTTTTTGTCTTCGGAACCGAGATATTTAATATCTTTGAAATGTTTTGGTCCTCTGTCTTCAACAGACCATGACCAACTCGATGACCTAGGAAGGAAATTTCACTAAACCCAACAAAAGCTTTAGAGGGTTTAGCAGTCAAACTATGCTCACGTAGAGTAGATAGCAATTCCTTCAGACCCACATAGTGTTCTTCCCAAGTATCGCTGAAAAGACAGATGTCGTCTAAATATGCAATGACATCTGCACGATCTGATAGAATTCGTCGCATCATGCGCACGAAAGTCGCTGGGGCGTTCATAAGCCCGAAAGGCATAAAATTCCATTGAAACAGACCCCTAGGTGTCGAAAAAGCAGTGAGAGGTTTGGCGTGTTCCGTCAATGGGACTTGCCAATAACCTTTCGACAAGTCTAGTTTAGTAAAGAATTTAGCTTTAGAAAGTCTAATAAGTAGATCATCTAATAACGGCATAGGTTCAGCATCGAACTTCGTAACTTGATTTAATTTGCGATAATCAACGCAAAGACGTATGTTATTGTCTTTCTTTCGAACAATAACTATCGACGAAGAATAAGCTGAAGTGGATGGTTCAATTATTTGTAGTTGAATCATTTCATCCAATTCTTTCTCGACTTGTGCTTGAAAATGAATAGGTATTGGGTATGGTCTTACCCTGATCGGATTACGATCAGTAAGTATGATGTCATGTTCTATGACATCTGTGTGTCCAGGAATGTCGGTAAGGACATCCTGATATGATTGTAACGTAGAGGATACTTGACGTTGTTCCTCAAAAGACAAGTTAGAAGAGACTGTAACGTCTCTCCACGATTCCGTTGAAGTAAGTGGAATCGCAGGAAGAGGTAAGTTCACGTCAGAAAAAATAGTTTCCTCATCCTGTATAACGGACAGGGATGAGATGTGACCATGTTGAACTGGAGAGTCGTCCGTCGCCTGGAAAATAGGCTGTAAATAGTCTGGACGTTCAATAAACTCTGTTAACATATTTATATGGAAGGTTTTATGCCTTCCATCCACATCGACAATATAGTCGACATCAGAAATTTTCGAGACTATAGTGTATGGACCCTTCCAAGAAATGAGAAGTCTATTCTCTCTTGAGGGCAGTAAGACATATGCTTTGTCTCCAGGACAAAGTTGACGTAGGCGTCTTTTCTTATTAGCAAATCGCCTAGCTTTTTCTTTCGCAAATTCGGAAGATGAAGTTGCTAACCTGCACGATTCGATAATCTTTTCTCTAAGAGCTATAAACATATTCATATGACGATTGTGTATCATCGTCAATATTATCGGAAGTTATCAAATCGTGTAACAAGGACATTGGCCCGCGCGGTTGCGCGCCAAAGACAAGTTCGAAAGGAGAAAACCCTGTATGCTCGTTGGGAACCTCTCTATAGGCAAAGAGGACTGCAGGTAAAACCCTGTCCCAATCTTCAGGATGATCCTCCGTTATCTTGCCAAGTAAGTTCTTTAGTGTCCTGTTAAGACGTTCTACCAATCCATTGGACATTGGATGATAAATACTACTGAGAGACCTTTTAATGTCTAGCGTAGCCATTACCTGAGACATAACGTCCGAAATTAACTGAGTGCCGTGATCCGACAGTATTTCTCCGGGGAATCCCAGACGAGAAAATACGAGCCAAAGAGCATCAGCGATATCGACAGTTGATATGCTCTTCAGAGGAATAGCCTCTGGCCAACGCGTGCACATGTCCACGCAAGTGAGGATAAATTGGTGTCCTCTGGCTGACTTAATTTTGAACGGACCAATGATGTCTATAGCCATTTTCTGAAACGGCCGAATCGGAATATCTGCAGCCTGAATAGGAGCAGCATGTATCGGACCCCTAGACTTGACCTCTTGACAAATTTTGCAAGATCGGCAATAAATTCGGATGTCTTTATTCACGAATGGCCAAAAGAATGACGCAAGGACTCTAGTTTTAGTTCTGGAAAAACCCATGTGTCCCGCACACTGAGAATCGTGTGCATGCCGAAGAATTAAGGCTCTCATACACTTAGGCACAAGAATTTGCGAGTGCATAGACTTGTCCGAGTGTTGTACCATTCGTACCAATATACCATTCTTCATAGTGATATACGATTTGTGATTCGTATTTTGATTGGGATCCCCTTTCTTTGCAAGAAGGAAGTATTTCTTCAAAGAAGGATCCTCTTCTTGACGTTTAACAAACGAGTCATGGGAAATCACCAAGTGCTCGTCTTGGCTATCAACTTCATTACTATTATCAGATGAAGTTGGGGGATTAAGAGCTTGAGCTCTTGTCACCACTGCATTGACCGTTTGAATGTTTTTTTTCTTCCCAACTAGAAATTTGTTGCGGGGTGCATTCCTTAACCCCATGAATACGACCGATTATAAGATCCGCAATAGGATTAGGAAGAAGACATGCATGGACATCTCCTGTGAAGAAAGGAGTGTCAATCCTAATAATAGCAGTAGGATAGCTTTCCATAGTACCACCAAATGTAACACATTTGATTGTTTTTCCCGTGGCACAGCAAGGATCTATCAGAGACTCCTTAACCCCGACGGTAGTACATCCCGAATCGAAAAGTACTGAGACTAGCCTATCATTTATTAGACCTTTATGTAAGATGAGAGATCCTCTCCCATCATGCGCAACTGTAGCAGGTAGAGCAGGAAGAGGGTGACCACAACTTAGCGTAGATACAGTTGATGAGTCAAACAATGTTAAGCATTGGGGGCATTCAGTTGCTCTCCAAAAATCGAAAGCACAACCAGTGATAGCCCTAGAGTTACCACTATCATTTGCTGTATTACAGGCTCCATCAAACTCTTGTTGCGCAGAGTTTGCCTGTTGGTAAGGTCTTTTCTTGTTAAACCTAGGTCTACCTCGATTATCATTTCCCCTGTAATTATTTTGACTATCATTTCCCCTGTAATTATTTCGACTATCATTTCCCCTGTAATTGTGATCATATTGTCTATTGTACTCATCATTCCGGTTTGAATCCCGGTTTCTAAATTCACCATCGTCATAATCTTGACGTCGAGAATGATTACCTCGAAAATTTGAATAGTTATTATTTGGATAGCCTTTACGAAAGTGTCTCAAATTATTACCACTAAAATTACGAGAACTACCATCTTGTCTCCACTGCATAGACGAAGAACCATCATGTGTTGGATTACTCCGCTTCTGAGTGTAATTTTGATTACTTCCCCTATTCCAATTTTGTTGAGCACCCTGAAATTTTTTTCTGAAATTAGGGCCATATGGTGTTGCCGAAGCAGCTGGCAACCCTTCTTTCACTTTAGAATTGCTAACTGTAGCATGGGGATGTGCTGTGGCATACTGACAACAGTATTCCTCCATTTCTTTTAAGTTTTTAGGCTTACGCTCATGAAGGAATGCAAGAAAAGAATCATTAACAGATGACAAAACCTTATCTCGCAATAATAAGTCCATTAGACCTTCATATGTTTTCTCAATCTGAGACAACTCAACCCATCGTGTAAATGTACGACGTATCTTTGTAACAAAATCAGAGAAATCTACTCCATTTTCTGGCAACATTGTCCTAAAACGAAGACGATAGTCTTCTTGTTTTAATTGGTATTTCTTTAGTAATGCTGCCCTGACAACATCATAATTAGTCCTCTCATGTTCGTCTATTGTCATAAGAGTAGTCACTGTGTCACCTGTAAAAAATGGCATCAGTTGTTCAACATATTTTTCCTTTTTTATGTTATGCGTATCGCACAAAAATTGGAATCTATCTAGATAATCTGCTACGTCATCCTTTAAAGGATTGAAATGAGGCAATTTAATCCTACTAACAAACTCCTTTGTCGTACTCGAAGTTGTTTGCTGAGCACCCGTACTCGCCAATTTCAATTTCTCTAACTCCAAAATTGCGAGTTTTTCATCAAGTTCCATCTTCTGTTTTTTCTTTCCTCATGTTCCATTTTTCTAATTTCAGCCTCAGCAGCAGCTTGAAGTTTTTTTTCCTCTGCAGCAGCTTGAAGTTTTTTTTCCTCTGCAGCAGCTTGAAGTTTTTTTTTCCTCTGCAGCAGCTTGAAGTTTTTTGTCTTCCATTTCCATCTGGAATTTTCTTTCATCAGCTGCAGCTTGAGCTTTCCTCTCCTCAGCAGCAGCTTGAGCTTTTCTCTCCTCAGCCTCTCTTTGATACCTTCTTTCTTCAAGTTCTAATCTTCTATTCTCAGCTTCTAGCTTCTTTAGTTTTCCTCTTTTTGTTTCTTTTCTTCTGACTTTAATGCAATGGCGAATTGAGCAGATGAATATTCTTCCAATTCTTTACCAGACTTACCAAGGGTCAACCCTTGCTGGATGAAGAAATCCAATGTAGACATTCTGTCTAATGAGATCAGAAACCTGAAAAAAAATTAAATAAATTACCTTATCCCACTTCAATGGGAGACAAGTCTGAAATGCTAGACTTGTATACTCACTTCACTTTATTTTACTGTCTCAATCTTTGTAGATAACAAGTCTTTTATCAAAGAACTTGTATAAATATCTTATATAATATTATTTAACAAACTCTATATGAAGAGTCTACCTTATCAATAATATCAAAACATGACCAAGTATGTGTATGTAGACTGTGCATGACAGTAATGTAGTACAACCAAAAAAAAAAATACAAAGACAAAAATACAAAACAATACAAATGGCAACACTGTTTTAACCAAAAATGTGTAGAGAAATACACAAGAAAGGAGAGACCTACAGAATACAAACAAAACAAATCGACAATCAAAACTGAAAAACAGACAAAATATTACAAAAACAACGTTAAGTACAATTACATCACAGCTAACATCAATAGCGACCAATTGTCACTAGCAAATTTCCAAATTAAGAAAATTTGCACCTACAGACCGCTTACAGTAAGCCTCGATCAAGTGGCATATTTACCGTAAGACCCACCAACCGAAAAACCCGCAGAAAAATACACAAAACAGTAGAAGTGACATAAACATATAGCAATCAATTTCAATGTGTTGCAGAACAAGTTCAGTCACAGCTGAAACTAAAATAAATTTCTTGCTCCTTGCGAACACAGAAACGAAATGTCAAACGCGCACTGAACGTCAAATCCACTGTAACATAAAGTGGTATTCACGAACCAAAGTTACTATGACCTTCTCAAATTAGGGCTTGCACATTGAATGTTTACAATTTCACGTACTGTTTACAGACACTTGACCTCCAACAATGTAGCTTGAATACTCTGACCTAGAAAAGTCTGTTTTTGAATGAAACGTGTCACAACCCGCAGTACTGTTTACAATAGGAACCCGCCTTCTATGCAGTTATGGTCCACGTAGCAAATGCCTAGTAGTTCACTTCAGTACTTGTCTTGTTATGCTTTATGTAGCATTATAATATAAATGCTCGTACTGTTTATTTGTGTCAACCGTTGATGACCTATATCTGTCCTGTTGTAGCCAAAACTTGCAAGTGTAGAATTAGCGCTGTTACGGCTGTCCCGTGTGTAGCTTAGACCCACAGATCAGAAGTGTAATGTGTACTTGTCCTTCTTGTAACTTTCTCGACAAAACTGGAGACATCATACATGTAACAGCCAACCAGGAATGTAAATTTCTGAATCCATAAATGTCAACAATAATGTCAAATGCTCGCTCTGTTCTTTTTAAACCCACAGATCTGGTCCATCAGAAATGTAAGTTTCTAGGCCACATTGGCGACAAGAAATGTATCATAAGAGCCCACGTAACTGGTCCACCAGAAATGTAACTGTCTTTTTTTTCTTGTTGAGGTGATCACTGGCCCAAGACAGTTTACATGTTGTTAGATGTGTAGTGCGAGCGTATGATGAGTTGAGTGTGGGTGCGAATGAAGACGCGAATGTGTTTAGGCTCGTATAGATGTAGATCCTGCAACCCATACTCTCACATGCAGTAATCAAGGATGCTTTGACACTGCAGGCATGTTTCAAGACATTTATTGACGGGAACACACATAATATCAACAGGAACAGTCAGTGTAACAAGGTCATGCTGACCTGACATCGATAGGTATACATTTGGCATTCAAAAAGGTAAACATCAGAATAGACGTGCATGGTCAATAGCAAAGTTCTTCAATAATGACAGTTCGTAGCGTCGCCCTTGGCGTCTCTGACTAAACGCGTCAGATGCCTTAGTTACCTTGACACACAGGTGCAACTTGGCACTCCCTGCCAATTGCACATATCAGGCTGTAGTATAATAGCCGGAAGCACAGGCCTCGTCCTAACGTCGGCCGTGTACTTCTGTTAAATAGGTTATCATCAACCCTGCAGTAATACTTATTGTAGATAGAAGTTCCGCCAATCTGCGGCTCCCACAATATATCTTCGTCACTGGATTTCTGGACAATATAAGACTAACAGTCTTGGATGGCTACCTCGAGCACAAATATATAAGTTCTGAAATGGCGGATCCGTGAACTGCTGTTCACCCTAGGTAATCCTTTACATGTTCTGCCACCGAAAAGCGTAATAATGCATAAAGGTCGGTATTACCTGGTAAATGAATCCTCAGAACTACACAAGGAATTCTGTCGTCATCCCGACGCACAGAGATTCACTGGGGAAAACTGCCATAGCAGTTACTTCGAAGATTCTCCCCGAAAAACAATGGACTCTTGGTCCCTTCAGAAAAACAGGACCTCCCGGCTTCCCGGAAGTATATCTCACTCCCGCTTAAAAAACCTTCCCATAGGCCCACGCCGAACTGTCAACCTCTGACCCCACAGGTCAAACACAATGAATGAATAAACAAGGGAAGACAACCCCTAATCAACCTGACATCGCAGGTAAAGACACAATTATACTTATGATACAAACATAAGCAAATAACTTGACAGATGACTCCGTCGAAAATGACAGCAACAAGTACTTATATGTAATTCTTGTCCTCGTCACCTGTTTGTACCTGTGGCTGACGAAGGGTAAAACCCGAAACGTCCCGTGTTTCCTGTGTACCATTAACTTGTAAAACTGATGTCATACTATTCTATTTTTTTAAATTTATATATTTATTTTGTCCTTTACCACATCTGAAAAAACCATCTCTGTTGTCTAGGTAACTAAAACTACGAAAGTATCAAACGAAACCAAACAGAATTAACTGAATAAAAATGAAAATGTATAAAAGTTTAATGAACATACTGCAAGTATATTTTAATTCACACAAATAATTGCTAGGAGAAACAAGTATAAAAATATTTATAACACTCAATAGAAAACAAACAGCACATCGCAATGGACGACCACAAAGCCTGCTAAAATAGTCGCTTCATATTTTAAGGTTGGTTTATCATTACAAACGTTTTTTCACCTTAGATTTAAGTAAGTAAAATATTTAACACACGAGAAAATATAGGTGGCTGTTACATAATAAACAAAATTTATTTAATTTATGACAGGAGATGTCAAACTTTACTCACCCCTAAAAGCAACCATTTTACTATTTCTCTTGTTGTGGGAAACTTGGCTTCCCTGAAGTCTAAACTTCCCTGAAGTCTAACCTCCCCTGAAGTCTAACCTTCCCTGAAGTCTATCCTTCCCTGAAGTCTAATCTTCCCTGAAGTCTAACAGTGTAGTAGCTCACGTGCTGTGATTCCCTAAAATCAATCATGTTGCTATTCTATCGGTAGGATCAAACTTTACACTTGCATGCTACCTCATTGATTGTAGCAAATTTACTCTTCCCATAAATTAAACATTTGACCATCTAACCGGCTGTGTGGCAAACGATATTTGAAAACTGTCTATAGTCTAGATTAGTGATTTTCAACTTTTTTAAACGCACGGCACACTGAACAAGGTGCGAAATTTTTTTTTTAAGGAGAGATTTTATCATTAAAAAACGAGTATAAAGATTGTTTTTAAAAGTTCAATGTTGTCATTACAAACAGACCTGCTGAATGCTAGAAATTAAGCTTGTCCAGTGATGTCAAGTCGACAGGTCCAACTGGATGGCAAAAATATCGGATTTTTTAATGTTAGCTATCTTTTCAGCTTACTTGGGACAATAGCTTAGTTTGCCAGTTTCTCAACACAAACAACACACTTAGGACGTGGCTGCTCTTCTCCGGATTAAATGAGTTCGTTCCAAGGACAAGTAATCTTCGTTATACTGGCGTACAACGGTTTTAGAGAACTAACTGTAATATGTGTTATACTGACAGAACTTGTGTCAGCTACACTTGGTTCATTGTCATCATCTAGCTTAAGTTTTTTAATTAGAAATATGTTCATGTCTAATAAGTCTTGAAAGAAAATAAATAAAAATCAGCAAAGTTCAGAAATAACACAATAACTAAAACGGAATAAAAATAACAAACTAACTGGTGACTTGGCAAGGGTGATAGGTGTGGTTTAGAAGCACATTGCAGAGTTATTTTAGGATCTGGAACAGTATGGACGGAAGTTCTTGAAATGTTACTATTATAATTTATTTGTTTGTTATTAAACTGTGGTGTTATAATTCTTATCGGTCTGTTAGAAAAATATACAACATTTCTCAAATTTGCCTTCAAGATTTTTTTTTAATTCCTCAATTAGTTTCTAGTTTCTTTTCGACCTTCCCCCTAAACTCTAACGGCACACCTGCTAATTTCTAATTAGCGCGGCACAGCGGTTGAAAATGGCTGGTCTTGATGGTAAATCAACAAAATAATGTTATAAAACATTAAATTAAGATTATTTGAAGAAAATTAGCGATATACTTGATATCTTTTCGTGACTCGTTGAAATTTTTACATGAGCTTCCAAATTTTCAGCCACATGTCAATTTTTCTTTTAAAATAAAAAATGATACAAGCAGTCAACTGCTGAAAAGTCTTAATGATTTGAAATAGTCTTACCTACACACTGGATGAATCGTAACGGACTAAGAGTCTGTAGTCTTCCACTGGTAATAGATGTTCTGTAGCTTCGATAGCGATAATTGTGATTGTTTAAATGTTGAGCCCTCTTTAATATCGAACCTTCAGCTGCAACATGGAAATTAACTAAATCACAAACGACTTTGTTTCCTTGAAGAAAATAAAATGGGGACTAGATAATGTCCATATTTTCAGTGTCTTCTTTAATGTTGCCTTGCTTTCAGTGTCTTCTTTGGTGTTATCTTTTGTTCCTGCATAATTAAGATCGAGCTGAATGGACGTGTCTGCGAGATGCGCATGTGCAGCCAACAGCCACAGGTTCAAGGACGTAAGACCACACGTCGCCTTCAACATCTAGTCGTACAGTGCGTCTCATTACGGGTACGTACTGGTGAATCTGGAATAAGATAAAACGTTAACTTTTATTGGAGTGTTATACTATTTTCGTATTCAGTCGATAATCGCTTAAATTATTTATCATCTTCGTTACCAAGGTAACGATTGTTGCTGCAACAGTTTCAGACTGGGTATTTGGCTAGCAACGCCATCATATTTGGCTACATAAACTACCACTACAAAAAACACATGCAAGCGTTTGCAGCTTCTTACAAGGGGACCAGCTACAGTTGTTGTACCATGGGGCAAAAAGATAATGATGAAGGTGAACTGAAAATCATGATGATGATGATGATGACGATGATGATGATGATGATACACATACATTCACTATAAGTAGTAACAAAAGAATAAAAATATGAAATTATTCAATTTATAAGGGGTACTACTTACAGGTTCGCATCCACTAGTGGTCCTTCTTGACTGTAGCGAGTGTGGAAGGAGACACTGCCTGCACAGGCACCTGTTTAAATAAAATTTGAATTTAAAAAAGAAAAAGAAGTTCAACCTTGTTGTCATTTCTTGCATTTATTCTCATTAGCTTTGTCTTTTCCCGATGTGTTTTCAGATCCTACTATTACTACTTAATCGTTCCTTTCCTACCGTGAGGTGTAGAGGTTTGGAAGAGAGAGCGCCAGACTATCCTATCGGCTGCCTTCCTGCTGGCCTGGTTCTATTCTACTCCTCGGTCCTTCAAAGATTGCCTAATGTTGTTCTCCCAGCGGACCCTGGGTCGTCCTGGAGGTCTGGATCCCTGGCTCTTAGTTTCCCATGCTTGTCGTGGTAACCGATCTTCTCCCATTCTGAAGACATGGCCAAACCATCTTTGTTGGGACTGTTCTACTTGGGTCTGCAGCGGGTGGGATTTTAGGCCTTGACGTATTGTCTGGTTGCGGACCATGTCTCTTCTTGTTCCGGAAATGTTCTTCCTTGCTAAACAGTCCCAAAATTTTCGCCAGGGGACCTTGTCAAACGCCTTTTCCATATCTAAGATACAAAGATGCATCTCACTCTTATACTCAACTGCCTTTTCCCTCAGCTGTCTGAGTGTGAAGATCAGGTCTTGAGGAATACTTCAGTTTGCTCGGAAGCCACACTGGACCTCATCCATTTGTGGCTCAGTATTTTCAGACCCACTTGCTAAAACAGCACCCGTCAGTCCAGCAGATCATTATCATCCGTATGTTTTTTACCTATACAAATATACCACGCTCACAAGTGTGTATCTGTATGTATTCATATAGACCATTGTAAAGACGTTATTTCTTACTACACCTGTAGTACACCACTGTAAAGTATCAGTCTGTCTGCTCTGTAAGGAAGAGTGGTGTGTTGTTGAGATCAGGCATGCTCCAGTCTACCCAGCTGTAAATGGGTAACTCACCCTAGTCCTGAGTTAGGGAAGGCAAAGGCTCCAGGGGAAGCAGGCCCTAAACTTGGTCACTTCAGCCGACGCAGGATGGTGTATGTATGAAGTAGTAGTGTAGAGTGTGATTACCGCGAATGGTGTACTGTTCGTGTGCTGACCAATATAATCACTCATACACATGTGTCTACAAGGCACCAATGCAGACTGCTGGAATCTTAGTTTACTCAATTTATTCAGACGTACACACTGGGACATACGAGTACATCAGGCTTTGTTGACATAACAATTTGTAGGTATACATAGCAGATCTGAAGTCATGACACATGCAGAAATAATGGGTAGTACATCAAAGTTCAATGTCATGATACATCATCTTATGAAACCACGAAAAGGGGGTTTCTAGCAGGATTGAGATCTCTCTGTCACTGTCCGATAATAAGATAAATAATCTGTTCTCTTGGCAGTGATCAAAACAGACGATGACCGAAATCCAACATGGCTACCTTCCTGAGTTGTCGTTCACTCATTCATAGGAAGAATATCAGCCAAAGTTAATTTACAATGGATATATAAAGGATTTCATGAATGGTTCCATGCAGCACTACGGTGATCAGGTTAGTTCACGTAGCCATAACCGCTGCAGGAAAATCTGTCATCTTCGTCGATACAAAACACGACACTAGCATATCGAAGCACCCAAAAGTCAAGCTAGGCCTAACCGACGAGAGATCATCAAAAATACGAGCTGGGTTTACCTGGAGTCCGAATCATCTATATACTGACATAAGGAGAGTCTCTAACACAAACTATCGTAGAGACACTATCTCCTCCAGAAGAAAAAACCACTTCGTAAGACATTTTTTCTTGACGAAGGGACCAGCTCTTGAAAAACGTACCCCGCCATTCTTAGCAGTACATCGGAACTCATCACGACTTGTTAAGACAACTCATACTTCCGCTAACAAGAATCTAGTCCCTCATACCCATCCAAAATATACAATATAGGACTGATTCTACTTGTACTAATAATATGTAATACATATGAATTCAGGCCATAAACACAATAAGCAAATTAATATATTTTCTGGCCCTAAAATTAAGTACAAACGCAAGCGTACTATTCTTGCGCTGGATCGATATCCAGACCGATTACTCCTATAATCAAAAGTGTGAATCAAACATGGATTATCTCGCTTTTACAATAAACAGCATTTTCATACACAGATGGATGCATGTCTATATTTTTCCCATATTAAATAACCATATCGATTTTTTTGTAATATGTGCGTCAAAAATATGCACGCAACAGATTACCACACCCCTCGGAAAAAAAAAAATGGTACATTTTTTTTTTTGAAATACATCTAGGAGCAACATACAATAGGCTCACAACGCACCAATAACAATGCGCAGATGATAAGCATAAGTTTTATGACCTTAGAGAAAGCACTTCTCTAAGTATTAATATTTCCAGAGAGGTGTCACCAACGCATACTACAATATTAGCAATGACACAATTTCCACATTAGTTTATACATAAATTCCATCTAAGATATCTTAACATCATGATCATCAAAGACGAAAAACATTGAAAAAATCAGCGGTGAATAAATATCCATGAACCGCTAAGTAGTGTTACAATCAATATATGATATATTACATATGTGTACACATTTCAACATAGAAACAATTGTATCAAAGCTGTATAACAGTTATGAATCATGTGGGCATCTAGACAAAATATCTGCCATCACATTTTCTGACCCACGGATAGCTCGCACCGAAAAATGAAATGGCTGTAGAGCAATCGCGTATCGCGTTGATCTCGCGCTCTTCAGATTTTTACTCTGAATAGCCGTAAGAGCTTTCTGGTCAGTTTCCACAATGAAATGCGCGCCCAGAAGAAATCTTTGTAGTTTAAGGATTGACCAAACCATAGCCAATAATTCACGGTCTAGGACCGAGTAATTCTTCTCTGCGGCATTTAATTTCCGAGAAATATACATCACAGGATGCAGAGTTCCAGAGTACTCTTGCATTAGTGCAGCTCCAATCCCGGTGGATGAAGCGTCACTACGAAGAATAAATGTCTTATCCTTAGAAGGTAATACTAGGATAGGTGAAGTAGAAAACATAGTTTTAACCTTATCCAAAGAGGATTGACATTCTTGAGTCCAATGGACTACATTAGGAGACCCTTTCTTTAGCAAGGAAGAAAGAGGTGACATAATGGAGGACAGATTCGGTATGAATCGTCCATAAAATTGTATTAGACCTAAGAGACTTCGTACTTGCTTTTTAGTCTTAGGAATAGAAATGTTAAGTATCTTACTTGTATTATGGTCTTCTGTTTTTAGGAACCCATGACCAACACGGTGTCCTAAGAAAGATATTTCGCTAAAACCAATACATGCTTTCGATGGTTTCGCTGTCAGGTTATGCTCGCGTAAGATAGACAATAGTTCATTTATACCATTATAGTGATCGTTCCAAGTATCACTGAAAAGACAGATGTCATCAAGATACGCAATGACATCTGAGCGATGAGATAGGATTCGACGCATCATGCGTACAAATGTAGCAGGGGCGTTCATAAGACCGAAAGGCATGAAATTCCATTGGAATAGACCCCTAGGCGTCGAAAAAGCAGTAAACGGTTTGGCGTGTTCGGATAGTGGAACTTGCCAATATCCCTTAGACAAATCGAGTTTAGTAAAGAAGTGAGAATTCGATAGTCTCGTAAGTAGCTCTTCTAGTAAAGGCATAGGTTCAGCATCGAATTTAGTCACTTGATTCAATTTGCGATAATCCACGCAAAGACGTATGTTATTGTCTTTTTTCCGTACTATAACCATCGGCGAAGAATATGCTGATGTGGATGGTTCAATAATTTTTAACTCTATCATCTCATCTAACTCTTTCTCTACCTGTGCTTGGAAATGTATCGGGATAGGATACGGTCTGACTCTTATAGGACTATGGTCAGTAAGAATAATGTCATGTTGAATGACATCCGTTTGACCAGGAATGTCAGTAAGGACATCCTGAAATTGTTCTAACATAGTAGAAACTTGTTTCTGCTCTCCTGGAGATAATTCTGGAGAAATTGCAACATCTTTCCATGATTCATTAGAGTGAAGAGGAATCATTGGAAAAGGTAAATTTACATCCGAGAAACTCGTTTCCTCATCCTGTATTACTGACAGAGATGAGTACTGTCCATGTTGGACTGGAAAATCGTCCGTTGCCTGGAAAACAGGTTGTAAATAATCAGGACGTTCATGGAATTCCGTGAGCATGTTGATGTGGAAGGTTTTACGCTTCCCGTCAATATCGACGATATAGTCAACATCGGAAACCTTTGATATTATATCGTACGGACCTTTCCAAGAAATGAGAAGTCTATTTTCCCTACAAGGTAGCAAGACAAATGCTTTGTCACCTGGACAAAGTTGACGCAAACATCTCTTTTTATTGGCAAATTCCCTTGCCTTCTGTTTCGCAAATTCAGAAGAAGCAGTTGCCAATTTGCATGCTTCAATAATCTTGTGTCTAAGTGCGATGACATATTCATAAGAGGATTTTGTGTCATCGACAATATTATCAGCAGTTATAAGATCATGAAGTAAGGACATAGGACCTCGCGGTTTCGCGCCAAAGACAAGTTCAAAGGGAGAAAATCCTGTATGTTCGTTGGCGACCTCTCTATATGCAAAGAGAGCCGCGGGTAAAACCCTATCCCAATCCTGAGGATGATCTTCTGTTATCTTACCTAGTAGGTTTTTCAGAGTTCTATTCAAACGTTCCACCATCCCATTGGACATAGGATGATAAATACTACTCAGCGATCTCTCTATCTTCAGAGTCGACATTACTTGAGACATGGTATCCGATATAAGTTGGGTACCATGGTCGGATAATATTTCTGCTGGAAACCCCAGACGAGAAAATATTAACCAAAGAGCATCTGCGACATCAGCAGTAGTTATGCTCTTTAGAGGAACAGCCTCCGGCCAACGTGTGCACATATCAACACACGTCAGAATAAATTGGTGTCCTCTAGCAGACTTTATCTTAAATGGACCAATGATGTCTATCGCCATTTTTTGAAATGGCCGAATGGGAATGTCTGCAGCCTGAATAGGTGCATCATGGCGTGGACCTCTGGATTTAATCTCTTGACATACTTTACAAGATCGACAATAGATTCGTATGTCCTTATTCACAGCAGGCCAAAAGAAAGATTGAAGAACTCTAGCTTTAGTACGGGAAAAACCCATATGTCCAGCACACTGCGAATCATGAGCGTGCTGTAAAATTTTAACTCTCATATTTTTAGGCACAAGGATTTGAGAATGAATGGACTTAGCGGAGTCTTGTACCATACGTACAAGTACGCCATTCTTCATCGTAATCCAAGATTTACGATTTGTATCCTTATTCGGATCACCTTTTGTTGCCAGAGTAAAGAATTTCTTTAGAGTAGGATCATCTTCCTGCTGTTTAATAAAGGAATCGTGTGAAATCTCCAAGGGATCATCTTGGATCTGCGCATCATTATCTTCAGAATGTGAAGATTGTGGCATATTGAGAGCTTGAGCCCTAGTGATTACTGCATTAGCAGATTGCATATTAACATTTTCCCAATTAGAGATTTGCTGTGGAGTGCATTCTTTCACTCCATGAATGCGACCGATGATAAGATCAGCGATCGGATTCGGCAAGAGACATGCTTGCACCTCTCCTGTAAAGAACGGTGTAGCAATATTGATAATGGCAGTGGAGTACTTCTCCAATGTGCCACCAAATGTTACACATTTGACTATATTGCCCGTAGCTCGAGAAGGATTTACGAGTGATTGCCTCACTCCAATGGTAGTGCACCCCGAGTCGAAAAGAATTGATACCGGAGTACCATCTATTAGGCCCCTATTAAAGACAAGAGCACCCCTTCCATTATGCGCAATTGACGCATGGAGAGCGGGAAGTGGGTGACCGCAGCTTAAAGTAGAAACTGTGGTTGGATCGAATAATGTTTTGCATTGCGAACACTCAGATGCTCTAGCAAAATCGAAAGCGGAATTTGCTACACTATTGGAGTCTTTTTTATCATTATTCTGATTATCGGTGTCGTGGAACTCCTGTTGTGCAGAGTTAGCCTGGTAATAAGATTTACCATGTCTTTTGTGTTGTGATCTACCTCGGTTATAATTGTCTCTATAATTATTATTGCCTCTGTTATAACCCCTATTTGGGTTTGAATCATAATATTCATGATCATAATCATCATGCTCGTTATATTGAGTATCCCTGTAATATTGTTTCTTTTGTCTCCATGAAGCACTTGGGTAGTTCCTATAGCTACTCCCTTTCCGAGAATTTCTAACATTATGGGTACCCCTCGCGTGTCGAGGACTATCAGCCCGATTCCAGTTCTTCGAAGAAGAACCCTGATTTGAGTGGTTATCTTGGTTTTGATATTTATTCCAATTAACCTTTTTATCAAATTTATTTTTAGCTCCTTGGAATTTGTGTGAGTAATTCTGATTATATTCTGTTGCCGAAGCAACTGGCATACTCTCTTTAATGTTAGAGTTACTAAGAATCATGTCAGGGTGTGCCGTGGCATACTGGTCACAATATTCTTCCATTTGCTTTATTGTACTAGGTTTACGCTCATGTAAGAACTCTAGGAATGATTTATTTACAGAAGACATGACCTTGTCTCTTAGCAATAAATCTGTAAGACCATCAAATGTTTTCTCTGTTTTGGATAATTCAATCCATCGTGAAAGTGTAATTCGTGCTTTTGAGATGAAATCTGAGAATTCTACACCTACCTCAGGTCTCATTGTTTTAAACAAAAGACGGTAACCTTCCTCAGACAGCTGATATCTCTTTATCAAAGCTGCCCTAACAGCATCATAATTGTCTTTGTCGGCCTCTTCAACAAAATATAACTTACTCAGAGACTCCCCTTTTAGATTTTCAGACAACTGATTCACATACTGTGATTTGTCAACATTATGAGATCGACAAGCCCGTTCAAATCTAGAAAGCCAAAATGTTATGTCATCACTGGTAGGGTTAAACGCTGGTACTTTGACCTTGTACACAAAGGGTTTACCATTACCACCAGATGCCTGATTAACATTACTCATACATGTCAATTTTAATTTCTCTAATTCAAACTCATGTTCTCTTATTGCTTTTCTCTCTTCAGCTTCTCTATCTAATCTTTTCTGTTCTGCAGCAGCTTCTAGTTTTTTCTGTTCTGCAGCAGCAGCAACTTCTAGTTTTTTCTGTTCTGCAGCAGCAACTTCTAGTTTTTTCTGTTCTGCAGCAGCTTCTAGTTTTTTCTGTTCTGCAGCAGCAGCAACTTCTAGTTTTTTCTGTTCTGCAGCAGCAGCAACTTCTAGTTTTTTCTGTTCTGCAGCAGCTTCTAATTTTTTTCTGTTCTGCAGCAGCAGCAACTTCTAGTTTTTTCTGTTCTGCAGCAGCTTCTAATTTCTTCTGTTCTGCCTCAAATCTCCTTTCCTCCACTTGCATCTGCAATTTCTTAAGTTCAGCAGCAGTATCAGCTTCTTTTTCTAATCTTTTTTCTTCAGCTAAGGCTTTCCTTTCTTCTGCAGCAGCTTTTTTTTCTTCTATTTGAAGTCTTCTCTCCTCAGCCGCAGCTTTTTTTTTCCTCAGCAGCAATTTTTTTTTCTTCAACAGCAGCAGCAATTTTTTTTCTCTTCTGCAGCTAATGCTTTGTCATATTGAGCAACAGCCCATTGTTCTAAGTCTTTTCCAGTCTTATCAAAAGATTTTCCTAGTGTAATGAAATAATCTAAGGTAGACATATTGTCTTCTTAAATCAGAAACCTGAAAAAGTAAATAAATTACTCTCTTTGTTAATGGGAGACAAGTCTATACCTTAGACTTAGTCTTAGTCCAAACTTGTATGGTTTACAATAACCAATGATAACTTGAGTACCTGTGGACAACAATAATTGTATCTCAAATACTGTGGGGACAAGCCTTACAAAGGTCTTGTATACCTCACTGTAATCAAAGATCACTTGAGTACCTGTGGAAAAAAAAATATTTCCCTTTACCAATAACTTTGGGAGACAAGCCTTACAAAGGTCTTGTATACCTCAATGTAATCAAAGATCACTTGAGTACCTGTGGAAAAAAAAAATATTTCCCTTTACCAATAACTTTGGGAGACAAGCCTTACAAAGGTCTTGTATACCTCAATGTAATCAAAGATCACTTGAGTACCTGTGGAAAAAAAAATATTTCCCTTTTCCAATAACAATCAGAAAGTACTGATCTGTACTATACTATCAGTGTATACCACTATACGTCATATGTCAACTAAAGACATTACAAATGACAAACAAGAAAAGACAATCTGAAAACATTTGCAGAGATCAAATTAAATTAAATAGGGGAAATGAAAAAAATGATCACAGAACCTGTGATGATAACTGCCATAAGATAACAAGACAAATAACGCTACAGTGTATAAACATAAGGGTGTAAAAAACTGAAATGAAAGGAAAGATGAGACCTACAATTATACAAACAAATCAAACAAAACTAAGGAACACAAAAAATGTTACAAATACAAATATGAAACAGTCGTCACAACTAACCAAATATTTGCAAACTATGTTGCAAGCAAATTTCAATTAAGAAATTGCTCCCTATCGAACGCCAGAACAAGACCAATATTACTCGGTATTTCCTGTTCTAGTCACACAGAATATAAACTAATTTAATACACAACAAATAACATGTAAGCATAAATAGCATATAGCATACAATATCATTTTATGTCATGAATGGAATGTGTTGCCAGTATAGTGTTGTAAAGTAGGCACAGTTTATTTAAATAAATACTAACTTGCCACTTTATTCAGTAATAGATTTAAGTTTAAACTATTACACTGTCAATTTTTTCTCTGTTGAGCATATGAAGATCCCACGATGAACTATGCACTTTATTCAGCAACACTGCGATTCTTCTGTACATTGAGAAATGTCAACAATATTGCTCCAGATATTTTCTACACTTGATACCACTGTCCTGTGTAATACTGTCTGTACAGCGAAAAACTGTCAACAAGTGCTGACCTAGATACAGCATCCTATCGGTAATACAGGTCAAGCTGTCCTACTGGTGTTGATGTGTTCAAACAAATGTTCTTTCAGCTGTAAACTGTGATTCTCAACACAAAACTGCGTAAGCTGGACCCAGGAATCTGGCTCGCCACTGTAAAGACGTTATTTCTTACTACACCTGTAGTACACCACTGTAAAGTATCAGTCTGTCTGCTCTGTAAGGAAGAGTGGTGTGTTGTTGAGATCAGGCATGCTCCAGTCTACCCAGCTGTAAATGGGTAACTCACCCTAGTCCTGAGTTAGGGAAGGCAAAGGCTCCAGGGGAAGCAGGCCCTAAACTTGGTCACTTCAGCCGACGCAGGATGGTGTATGTATGAAGTAGTAGTGTAGAGTGTGATTACCGCGAATGGTGTACTGTTCGTGTGCTGACCAATATAATCACTCATACACATGTGTCTACAAGGCACCAATGCAGACTGCTGGAATCTTAGTTTACTCAATTTATTCAGACGTACACACTGGGACATACGAGTACATCAGGCTTTGTTGACATAACAATTTGTAGGTATACATAGCAGATCTGAAGTCATGACACATGCAGAAATATGGGTAGTACATCAAAGTTCAATGTCATGATACATCATCTTATGAAACCACGAAAGGGGGTTTCTAGCAGGATTGAGATCTCTCTGTCACTGTCCGATAATAAGATAAATAATCTGTTCTCTTGGCAGTGATCAAAACAGACGATGACCGAAATCCAACATGGCTACCTTCCTGAGTTGTCGTTCACTCATTCATAGGAAGAATATCAGCCAAAGTTAATTTACAATGGATATATAAAGGATTTCATGAATGGTTCCATGCAGCACTACGGTGATCAGGTTAGTTCACGTAGCCATAACCGCTGCAGGAAAATCTGTCATCTTCGTCGATACAAAACACGACACTAGCATATCGAAGCACCCAAAAGTCAAGCTAGGCCTAACCGACGAGAGATCATCAAAAATACGAGCTGGGTTTACCTGGAGTCCGAATCATCTATATACTGACATAAGGAGAGTCTCTAACACAAACTATCGTAGAGACACTATCTCCTCCAGAAGAAAAAAACCACTTCGTAAGACATTTTTTCTTGACGAAGGGACCAGCTCTTGAAAAACGTACCCCGCCATTCTTAGCAGTACATCGGAACTCATCACGACTTGTTAAGACAACTCATACTTCCGCTAACAAGAATCTAGTCCCTCATACCCATCCAAAATATACAATATAGGACTGATTCTACTTGTACTAATAATATGTAATACATATGAATTCAGGCCATAAACACAATAAGCAAATTAAGACCAATATTACTCGGTATTTCCTGTTCTAGTCACACAGAATATAAACTAATTTAATACACAACAAATAACATGTAAGCATAAATAGCATATAGCATACAATATCATTTTATGTCATGAATGGAATGTGTTGCCAGTATAGTGTTGTAAAGTAGGCACAGTTTATTTAAATAATACTAACTTGCCACTTTATTCAGTAATAGATTTAAGTTTAAACTATTACACTGTCAATTTTTTCTCTGTTGAGCATATGAAGATCCCACGATGAACTATGCACTTTATTCAGCAACACTGCGATTCTTCTGTACATTGAAAAATGTCAACAATATTGCTCCAGATATTTTCTACACTTGATACCACTGTCCTGTATAATACTGTCTGTACAGCGAAAAACTGTCAACAAGTGCTGACCTAGATACAGCATCCTATCGGTAATACAGGTCAAGCTGTCCTACTGGTGTTGATGTGTTCAAACAAATGTTCTTTCAGCTGTAAACTGTGATTCTCAACACAAAACTGCGTAAGCTGGACCCAGGAATCTGGCTCGCCACTGTAAAGACGTTATTTCTTACTACACCTGTAGTACACCACTGTAAAGTATCAGTCTGTCTGCTCTGTAAGGAAGAGTGTGTGTTGTTGAGATCAGGCATGCTCCAGTCTACCCAGCTGTAAATGGGTAACTCACCCTAGTCCTGAGTTAGGGAAGGCAAAGGCTCCAGGGGAAGCAGGCCCTAAACTTGGTCACTTCAGCCGACGCAGGATGGTGTATGTATGAAGTAGTAGTGTAGAGTGTGATTACCGCGAATGGTGTACTGTTCGTGTGCTGACCAATATAATCACTCATACACATGTGTCTACAAGGCACCAATGCAGACTGCTGGAATCTTAGTTTACTCAATTTATTCAGACGTACACACTGGGACATACGAGTACATCAGGCTTTGTTGACATAACAATTTGTAGGTATACATAGCAGATCTGAAGTCACGACACATGCAGAAATAATAGGTAGTACATCAAAGTTCAATGTCATGATACATCATCTTATGAAACCACGAAAAGGGGGGTTTCTAGCAGGATTGAGATCTCTCTGTCACTGTCCGATAATAAGATAAATAATCTGTTCTCTTGGCAGTGATCAAAACAGACGATGACCGAAATCCAACATGGCTACCTTCCTGAGTTGTCGTTCACTCATTCATAGGAAGAATATCAGCCAAAGTTAATTTACAATGGATATATAAAGGATTTCATGAATGGTTCCATGCAGCACTACGGTGATCAGGTTAGTTCACGTAGCCATAACCGCTGCAGGAAAATCTGTCATCTTCGTCGATACAAAACACGACACTAGCATATCGAAGCACCCAAAAGTCAAGCTAGGCCTAACCGACGAGAGATCATCAAAAAAATACGAGCTGGGTTTACCTGGAGTCCGAATCATCTATATACTGACATAAGGAGAGTCTCTAACACAAACTATCGTAGAGACACTATCTCCTCCAGAAGAAAAAACCACTTCGTAAGACATTTTTTCTTGACGAAGGGACCAGCTCTTGAAAAACGTACCCCGCCATTCTTAGCAGTACATCGGAACTCATCACGACTTGTTAAGACAACTCATACTTCCGCTAACAAGAATCTAGTCCCTCATACCCATCCAAAATATACAATATAGGACTGATTCTACTTGTACTAATAATATGTAATACATATGAATTCAGGCCATAAACACAATAAGCAAATTAATATATTTTCTGGCCCTAAAATTAAGTACAAACGCAAGCGTACTATTCTTGCGCTGGATCGATATCCAGACCGATTACTCCTATAATCAAAAGTGTGAATCAAACATGGATTATCTCGCTTTTACAATAAACAGCATTTTCATACACAGATGGATGCATGTCTATATTTTTCCCATATTAAATAACCATATCGATTTTTTGTAATATGTGCGTCAAAAATATGCACGCAACAACCATCATCATCATGCCCATTTTCGTTCCCTGTGGAGTATGGAGCTCCTTTTACTGCTGGTGCCATTGAGAGCCTGTAATCAATAAAAATGTTATGCTCTTGCATCGGTGACTTATGCATCACATTGATTTAGATGAAGAGGTTGGCAGCCTCATAACAACCTGATTTTAGTCGCCTCCTACTGCATGACTTAGTGAGCAGCAGTCTCATTCTTTCTTTATTACCTTAGAGACGCCGTGCAACTAACTTTACGGGGGCTTTCGTTTATTTGTAGATTACAAATGTACGCAAGTAATAGTAGGTGGTTGAAAAGTCACTCTATATATTTAAATTTTAATTTCTTCTTTAATACCCAATTAATTTGTTTGAAACAAACATCTAAATTAAGAAAATTAACTGCCATTTTATTACGTAATATGATATGTCAAATTAACATTGCGGCTCATCGTTTGATCCGACCTGTCCAACACGTGACCTCATAGCAGGCAACAATTTTTGATCTCCCTTGTAGCTCCAGTTCATTTGGCCATTTTAGATTTATTTTATTTGCTGTTATTGTTTTGTAAATAAAGCGTAAACTAAATGGTAGTTATTGCTGCTTGTTTTAACATTTGTTTCGTGTATATCCAATCGATACAAGTGAGGATTTCAACATTTAAAAACAAGGAGTAACTTCTCAATTACCATGTAGAAAGATAAGTTCAAAGAATTATGTAAATTCGCATTCAAGTAACTACCAATGTTTCATAAACGCCAAGAGACATTTTTAAAAACTGCTCACATAATGATGCACAGAAACTGGAACAAACAATAAGATAGCAACTTTAAAATTAAAGCTTACTTGAATTCCTTCATCACACAGGGAACACGGTTCACATCCCTGTTTATAACGTAGCGCCCAGGGCAAGTTATCCCACCTTGACTGTTAACGCTGACCTAAGCATTGGATAGAAAATCAATCATTTAGTTTTTTTAATGTCCACATACTGCTAGTTGACAAATTGTATATTTTCTTTTGCTTTGTCATCGTTTCTGTAACGTTAAAAAATCTTTTTACAGAGTTCAGTACCTGTCTATCTAATTACCTAGCTGCCCACC
Source organism: Oreohelix idahoensis (assembly GCA_024509875.1). Taxonomy (NCBI): domain Eukaryota; kingdom Metazoa; phylum Mollusca; class Gastropoda; order Stylommatophora; family Oreohelicidae; genus Oreohelix; species Oreohelix idahoensis. Next base: position 201,457 of record JAMPIV010002215.1, read on the forward strand.
TATACCTACTTACTTACCTACCTATATACCTAACTATCTGCTTATCTGCCTACTAGCATTCTCACCTATCTGTCTACTTACCTACCTATCTGCTTACATACCTACTAGCATATCCACCTACATAATTAACTATCTGCTTACCTACCTGCTATAAACCCACTTACATATCCACATACTAACCAGCGGACCAACCTACTTAATATCTACTTAACTATCTACCTACTTACTTTCTTACCGATCAATCTACCTAACCAAGCTACTTTCTTACGTACCTTCATACATACAAACCTAACTACGTAACCTACCTGCCTACTTACCTATTTGCGTGCCTGCCTACCTATCTACCTACCGACTAATCTAGCCTCTTGCCTATCTACCTCACTACCTATCTTCTTACTTACCTTCATATATACAAACCTAACTACATTACCTACCTACCTACCTAACTGCGAACCTGCCTATCATCTATCTATCTATCTATCTATCTATCTATCTATCTATCTATCTATCTATCTATCTATCTATCTATCTATCTATCTATCTATCTATCTATCTATCTATCTATCTATCTATCTATCTATCTATCTATATGTCTGTCTGTCTGTCTGTCTGTCTGTCTGTCTGTCTGTCTGTCTGTATGCCTGACTGCCTGCCTGACTGCCTGCCTGCCTGTCTGTCTTTCTGTCTGCCTGCCTGTCTGTCTGTCTGTAGATTTGTCAGCCTCTATCTCCATTCTAATTTCTATTTGTATTGTTATTTGGATCTAGTTAGTTATGTATTTCTGTCGACAGACATTATAAACTAAATAACCATAATTAATTTGTATACCTGTAAACTAGCGCACTCCAGCCTCGAACCGTGTATATAATAGCTGTCATTTGATCTAGTATATTTTGGCTGAGAACTAGCTGCTGCAAAGGTAGGTAACTTGTACAATTCTTCAACGCTGTCATAATTTTCAAGTAGTCTCCCTTTGAGTACTGTAAACTGTTGGTTTCCGCACGTGTCCTCAACTGTATCTGCGGTCTCCTGATTCTGCAAGCCATATTCAAGAAATCCATCACTTTGAGCAGTGACAACAGCTGAGCACATCTAGAAGAAAACGAAGATAAACAACATATATTGGGTTTGCAAGGACAGTTAAGAACAAGGAAACGTAAGAGGTTCAGTGAAACTGTTGAAAGCGTGTCATGTTGGCTGTGGAACAACCGCAGCAAAGCTATAGAAGTCAGGTCTGTAATCTTTTTACAACATAATGGTTACTTTTACAATTGCATCCAGCTGGCAGCATGGATAAAACAGGAATGAAGTTGAAAGATGCAACTAAGGTGGAGTGGGTTCAATTCCTAGCACAAGACAACAGGAGGCTGACACTTAGGAGTCATGAACCAAGTGGGCCCGCTGCCCTTTGGGTGTAAAGGAAATTAAAAGGCGGAAACACTTGATCGACGAAGGGCCCCTTCTTAGGATCAGATTGCCTCCTGCTGTATCGCTCTGTATAGTTTCCTATCATATATATATATAATGACATCATTACGACACCACTAATGAAGATAATTCATTACAGAACATAAAGTAAATTGATTGCAATACAGTAAGAAGACGATTCCTAATAAAACAGCAAAACATTAACCAGAACACAAGGTCTTTTATACACTATTTGGAGATACACCCTAAATATACCCGTCGTACTCTGTGTCTAGGTTGAACGGAGCGTGCATCGACAAAACTAGGCAGAACTTTAACTTTTTTTTTTTTTAATATAGAAAAATATATCAACCAGCAATATGGGTTTTGAGCTTTAAAATGAAAGCTACCGAAATGGAAAGTAAACCAGGCGATGACAAGTCTTAGTAGGTTTAGAAAGAAAAAAAAAAGTACAAAATGACAACACAACAAGCATGAATCTGAAACCGATAATCAAACCTGTCTGCGATGTGTCACTGTATAAAGCGCGGATTAAAAAAAAAAAAAAACGAAGAGAAGATACATATGACTGACTGATTCATGAGTCAGCACATCATCTGACTCGAATTTAATGACTCTCTGATAGGAATAATTTCTTATTAACTTTTGTCAACTTCGCCTATACCCAAGTGTCGCTTTTTTCACTTTCTGCTTGATACTAGACAACCTCAGACATAATGGTCTTTTATGTTTGGACATGAGCCCTAATATAACCGACTAGGTTGAACGGGACGCGCCTCGCCAAAACGAGGCAAAACTTTATTAAAATAAAATAAAAATAAAAAAATGTCTGCTTATCTTAAAGAGCAGACTTCTCGGCTTATGCATTATATATGTATGCATATGTGTGTGTGTGTGTGTGTGTATATATATATATATATATATATATATATATATATATATATATATATATATATATATATATATATATATATATATAAATATATATATATATATATATATATATATATATATATATATATATATATCCTATTCTTCTTGGACTGCCCTCTGTTGTCTGACGCATCACCCAGTCTGTGACTGTTAAAAATAAAGTGGTTGACAAGGGGCATCCCTGTCGTACTCCTTTATTCACCTCAAACATTAGGTTGCTCTGCCCAACGCTACATGTAAAGTTTCTACATATCATGTTATGAAAGATGTTTATCATATTCTAATAAAATTCAACACGGTGTGATATGATTTACCAATGCGGGACTGATGACTAGAACCAGACAAATGCCAGTGGAACAAGAGATAGGAAGACGCTGGCGATGGATAGGACACTCATTCAGGAAACCTGCTGATAGTATTACAAAGCAGTTCTTGTTCCAGATTCCCCAGGGAAAGAGAGGCAGAGGTAGACTAAAAACACGTGAAGAATAGAACTAGAGACAGAAGTGAAAAATGAGGAAAACGTGGAAAGACCTTGAGATGATGGCACGTGACAGGAGGACTTGGTCTGTGTTTGTTGAAGGCCTATGCTCCTTGGGGAGCTAAAGAGAATTGACGGTGATAATTTGATTTATTATGTTATAACAGCATTTATCGTGTCATTTGTTGTGAAACACGTGCTATTTACACAGCAACGAAGGAAGAGGAGCGTGAAGAATAAGAAGAAGGAAAAAAGAAAAAAAAGTACTAGAACAAAAAGTAAAAATTAAACAAGACAAAAAAAGTGACATCGAATATAAAAAAGCATATAATGACAGTTGTTATTTTGCAGCAAAGAGACCAATCCTCATCCCGATTAAATCCCCATCCCGATTAAATCCCCATCCCGATGAAGTCAGGCTTATGTTTGTAGTTAGAGATGAATAATTTTGATGTTGTAAGAAAAAAGAATTATGTTAGCTTCATTTTGATGAAAAATGTATTAAGTAGGCTTGGGATTGATTACAATAAAATCTTAATCGACTAATCGAATTTCTCTACTCAAAAATTAATGTATCAATGTTGAACAATATAATAAATTATAAAAAAAATCATAAATAACTGTTTTGTTTTTAAGTCACTGAGACTTTATTTATTTTACTTGTTATAACATCGTCCTGAAAATATAATGAAAATACTGAAAAGTTACAACGAAACAATTTATTATTATTGACCATACTTACCAAATTCCATATCACAAACCTCTACCACAGTAAATGCTCTCGCATTTAAACAAAAGACATAAACATTCATGTTAAAGATAGAATAATTTATTACAATTTGTTTATCAGTTAATCTTATGAAAAATTTAACCAATTAATCAATTAACTAATCGTTAAAAATCTCACCCCTAGTTCTTCTTCTTTTCTTCTTTGATCCTTAGCCGCCGACCGTCAAAGCAGTCAGTGGTCATCACGCCTGGTGGCGTCTTGTAGGGCGTCAACAAACTGCTTCCACTTTGCCCGGTCGGCAGTCATCCTATGACATTCCAAGCTGCAGAGTGTCCATCATAAAAAGCCTCTATGCCAACTTTACATGTAGCGTTGGGCAGAGCAACCTAACGTTTGAGGTAAATAAAGGAGAACGACAGGGATGCTCCTTGTCAACCACTTTATTTTTAACAGTCATAGACTGGGTGATGCGTCAGACAACAGAGGGCAGTCCAAGAAGAATAGGATGGACTACGTTTTCTACATTGGAAGATCTGGAATATGCAGATGACATTGCACTACTCGCACATTCTCATCACACCTAGTATTAACCTCAAATACATTTGTTGAAAGACTATGGTCGTTTTTTCTGGCAACTGATATCACTGACAAACAACATTTTTCTTTCTTATATAAGAATAAGTGTTCTTAGGTCAGTTTCTTGCGCTGATTTCAAATCTGAAATCCGTTTATCTCTATCACGTCGGGTTCTTGAGATATTTGTGAATAAATATATTTTTCGGAAACCGTTATTTGCTCCGTTTCATTTTTACTATATAACTTATTAAAAATTAATAAAAAGCAACATAAATCTACTTTTCATACTGCTAAAAGATGCATGACATATGTTAAGCGATTTTTCAAATAGTTACTGTATTTTGAAATAATTCTGAGCAAAATATGGCTTCTAGAAGTTGTAGAAATTCGGCTGATCTGTTCTGTTACGTGTGCGGATATTTTACCGATCGTGTTGACCAGAAAAACTTTACACCATTACTAAAGAAAGCATATGAACTTTATTTCGATTCGAAAGTTGATGATGCAAATAAATCTTGGAAGCCAAATGCAGTTTGTTCGACTTGTGCAAATACATTGGCAGGTTGGTTACGAAAATTGCCGTAGCATAAGTCGATGCCTTTTGGAGTGCCAGTAATATGGCGTGAACCGACAAATCACGCTACTGATTGTTACTTCTGCTTGACAAATATCCATGGTTTCACTTTTAAAACTAGAAAGTCTGTGGTTTATCCAAATATTGAATCGGTTTCGAAACCATTGCCTCATGATCCAATCACGTGTCCGATCCCAGTTCCACCAGAACAATATCCGCTGGACGTGAATGAACCATCAGAAGTGATAGTTTACCTGCTTTAAAAACTAATTCTGGCTCGGATTATATACCGGTGAATGATGGTGTTCACTTAATTAACCATTCAGAACTGTCAGATCTAATACGTGATCTCGCTCTTACCAAAGGACAAGCGGAATTACTCGGTTCGCGACTCAAAGAATGGAATCTTTTAGCGCCCAATACTCCGATATCTAAATTTCGTCATAGACACAGAGAACTTGTTCAATACTTTGAGATGGATGATGACATTTGCTATTGCAAAGATGTAAACGGTCATGAGCACATAGTCAACGAATGGCGATTTTTCATCGATTCTTCCAATACTAGTCTAAAAGCCGTGTTATTGCATAACAGAAATATTTTTTCATCAATTCCAGTCGCCTACTCTGTTCATATGAAAGAAACTTATGACAATATGGCTATACGTTTGGAAAAAATAAAGTACAATGACTACCAATGGCGGATTTGTGGAGACCTAAAGGTCATTGCAATTCTCACGGGCATGCAGACTGGGTATACTAAATTTTGTTGCTTCCGATGTGAATGGGACAGCCGCAACAGACAGGAACATTATGCAAGAAAGGTGTGGCCTATCCGGGATCGTAGCCTATGCAGCTCGGGCATAAAAATGTAATACGCGAGCCATTAGTTAACAAAGACACCTTCATTTTACCACTTTTACATATAAAGTTGGGGCTCATGAAGAATTTTGTAAAAGCGTTAGATAAAACGAGCAAAGCTTTCACTTATCTTCGAGAAAAGTTTCCGCAAGTTAGCGATGCAAAGATAAAGGAAGGTATCTTTGTAGGACCTCAGATTAGGAAAGTTATTGCAGACAAAAAATTCGAGAACTTGTTACATGGTAGTGAACTTCGCGCATGAATGGCATTCAAATCGATCGTCGATAACTTTTTGGAAAATCACAAATCTGTCGACTATGTTGCATATTGTTAAGCAGTGCATAGATGCATTCATAATTATGGGCTGTTAGTCAGTGTATTCTGAGAATCTAAGGGTTACCTTTTGCATTTAGTGATAGTTCAGAATGAGTCCTGACTTTGATAAACACTTATTCTGTATTTCATTTTTTTTTTTTTTTAATAAATAAAGGACAAAATTCTCAAACATTTTAATTATCATAGAAATCAACAGTTACATCGATTGTCTTGACAAATAGGCAAAGTTCACATGTATTTTATATGTTTGTAACCTACCACCAACATAAAGACAGCGCCCTGCATATGCGTAAGTGCGTTTGACTTGAATGCCATTCCAATCCTCTTCGAGAAACGACGATATAAACTGAGACAGTGTCTTGAACACCGAATGAATGATTCTGCGATAGAACTACACACAAATGTTCTCAATTAATACTAGCTTAAGAGACCTTCAGAAATTAAAGATATTAAAATCAGACAATTTCTCAACTATTCAAAATCAAATGTGTGAGCGCTTCTTGTCAGGAGTAAGTCTGAACTAAAATCTCGAAATCATTGTCAAATTTATACAAACAGTGAAGGAAGTTGTGGACTCACCTCAAATACCCTCAGACACACCTGAGTTTGTGACACATCGGAATACTAAAATTTGAAAATGTGAAAAATCAAAACTATTTTCTATGAAGGAAAGATTCCCACGTTTTACGGAACTTTTCGTGATGCACAAATCCAGTATCTACGTCATTAACCAATTGTTTGAATTCTATAGATTTCTAAATTTGTTTCTTGGTTTTTTTTTAATTTTATAAGTTAGGGATGTCCCTAGTCGTGCTACTACGGTTTGGCTTGGCTTCAGTGTAACAATCAAGGACATCCTGCACGTGTTTGAATGGAATTCGTTTTCCAGTTCGTTCATTCAAGCATAACCGGCCATCAGGGATACCCGTTAGAGAGTTATGACAGAATAGATTGTGGAAAAGTCATAGAAATGGCTCTGTCGGCACTAACAAAAACAACTGTGAGATAGTGAGCGACTAAAAATGGAGATCAATGGAGACGAGGTGTAAACTTTGGTTTTTTTTTTTTTGAAGGAGTACTCTAACTGTTGAATGGGAATACGAAGACGTTTAATGAAGACACAAGAGCTTCTAGAATTGAACGCTAAATTTTATACTTAACTGATGTTTGTAAGCCTGAAAACGTTTTTTAGAATGTAACTTTCTATATAAACTTGAATGCCGTTCATTTGCTTATGAAATAATCCATATTTGACCCAGAGGGAATTAATACTTGCTTTATTATAAAAGTTAAGTATGCTGGATCATATATCGGCCTCTGAGACTTAATGGGTTTTATGGTTGTATCATTTCTGTAGTAGTAATCGTAGTGGTGGTAGTAGTAGTAGAAGTAGAATGTAGTTGTTGTAGTAGTTATAGTAGTAATAGTAGTAGAAGTAGAATGTAGTTGTAGTAGTAGTAGTTGAAGTAGTAGTCGTAGTAGTAGTAGTAATCTTAGGTGTAGTCGTACGAGTGATAGTAGTAGTAGTAGTGGGTGGTAGTAGTAGTAGTGGTGGTAGGAGTAGTATTAGTAATAGTAGCTGTAGGATTAATGGTAGTAATAGTAGATGTTTTGTAGCGGTAGTAGTAGCGGTAGTGGTGGCAGTAGTAGCAGCAGTAGTAGCAGTAGTAAAAGTAGTAGTATAGTAGCAATAGTTGAAGTAATAGTAGTACAAGCAGTAGTATAATTAGTAGTAGCAGTATTAGTAGTAGTAGTATATGTTTTGTAGCGGTAGTAGTAGCGGTAGTGGTGGCAGTAGTAGCAGCAGTAGTAGCAGTAGTAAAAGTAGTAGTATAGTAGCAATAGTTGAAGTAATAGTAGTACAAGCAGTAGTATAATTAGTAGTAGCAGTATTAGTAGTAGTAGCAGTATTAGTAGTAGTAGCAGTATTAGTAGTAGTAGCAGTATTAGTAGTAGTAGCATTATCAGCAGCAACAGTAGTAGAAGTAATAGTTGTTGTTACTGCTACTGTAGTGTCATAGTATTAGTGCTATAACAGTTGTGGTACTCTACCTTTACCATTTCAGTCCACTTTTGCTGGGATACGTTGTGTATGTGTCTGTCTGTGTGTGTGTGTGTGGGGGGGGGGGCGCTGAGTTTTTCATTCTTGAGCCAAGTGTGCTGCACAGATGAATGAACGCCCCTTTTGTTCTTGGAATTTATGTAATATTTTATTTTCATCTGTCTCTGGGTCTTCCCCGCGCCCTACATCCAGATATTCTACTGCTGTAAGCGAATAGTGGAAATTGATGGGGCTCCATTCTCATGAGATGTCCAAACTACTTATTTTCTGTCTATCTATATACTTGATGCAGGATGTAGTTGCTACAACATTTCTGATATCATCGTGTTTCATTCTTTCTCTCTAATTATTGATTTTGGTAAGCCTCTCAACCCACAAGACATGATTTGGCTATCATGTGATCTGGGCACAGACAATGTTTGACACTGATAACAAAGAGTTAGTAAGAATATCCTAGTGGTGTGCTAAAATGTATGTGTGAGAGTAACTCTGGTTACTGTAACTGGTAATTACGATAAGGTCCCTAGCAACACCAACAGTGGAATGTTAATAGATTCAATAACGCCATCTTTGCACGATATATGATATACTTTTATTAACACTAAAAAAAACGTAGTGACAAGCTCATCCCCTCTTCGGGACCCCAAGATGCAGCAATAGTGAATGCAGTCAGCGACTCATAGCTTGACTGCCTGCGTCAGGACCAGCGAATCAGAGCTGGTCAAGACCGCACTCCACCTCCACGTGGTGGTCCTGGAAACAGTCTGCAGCAGTGCAGTCTGGCTGAGCGAGTGCGGATCGAAATGGGAAGGCAAACCCGGTCCATAAAAAATGCCGTGCAGAAGTCGGCTGTGTCGACCGAAAGGTGCAGATATCACAGCTTAGGCGCAAACAGACACAACGCAACCACCGTCCTTTTCAGGACGAACGAGGAAGAAGGAAGAAGAAGATCCCCTCTTCACACACTGCTGCATAAAATGTCATTAAAATACTCCCTGTCATGCTCCAACCATCCACGAATCCATAGAATATAAGATATATCCCACAGAATACTCTGGAGCAAAAATACTGAAGCATACAATCGCAGCTCCAAACACATAGGTCTTCTCACACCAACGACACGATGGACTCCCTAGCAAGCGTTCTCTCCCTCTTCTGCACACCGAGCCTCGTCCGCTTGCATACTAATGAGATGAAGTCATATCGTCCGCGCAGCGTATCTCCGTCCAAATGCTCAGAATAATAGTGCAGTATAAGTATTCCATATAGGAAAAATAAGAGACCCAATGTGGCGTATAAATAACCCGTCACAATACTATTTATCATCTGTCGTTTAGTATCAACACTGATATTCGATAGTTTGAATAGTGGTAATAATGCACAAGTCACGTAACTGGCTTTTTGTCATCTTGTTTCAATTTGTATGTCAAGTCTTCCATTTTGTATGAAAATGCATCCAATATATTTAAAATGTGGAACCTGTTCGAGCTTGATGCTGTTGACATGTATATTAAGTCGGCTTGGTGATCTGCTAATCTTCATAGTTTCTGTTTTTCATGTACTGATCTTTATGGTGTTCGTGCCAACAGTTGAATTAAGTGCATTTATATGGTTTTGCAATTTACTATCATCTTTGTACATTAGACTTTCATGAACGGCAAAAAATATAACTCATTCAGCGAGTCGTGTTCGTCATTTTCTGGGTTTACTTCATCTTCTGGATTAGTCTCTGATGTTATTTTGTTCATATATGTTTTAAACATGCACACCATCATAGCTGGTAGACGCTGGAGCTGGGTTGGCCATGTTCTCAGAAGAGACCCCGATGCCATCACAAGAACAGCTATGCTATGGACCCCTGAAGAAAAACGAAAGGGAGGCCGACCAAAAACAACTTGGCGGAGGACTGGGGAGGCTGAGATGCAAAGAATGAACCAGAGTCGTGACACTGTACGAAGGATGGCAACCGACCGAGCAAAGTGGAATCAATTTGTTGTTGCCCTAAAAGACGCCACCAGGCGTGATGGCCACTGACTGCTTTGACGGTCGGTGGCTAAGGATCAAAGAAGAAGAAGAAGAGAATGTTTTAAACAACAATCGTGATAACTGGCAGCCTTGTCGCACTCATGTGGTTATATCAAATAAATCAGTGAGTCAATTAGTTTTTCTTACTACAACGTTTGGTACTATATTCTTATTTTACCGAGTAAACAAGGTAGCAGTTTACCATCTCTTCTTGACTGTGCAAACGACTGGGAAATGGCGGTAGAACTACCTGGACGAAGGGCATATCCAGAGAGTATCAGAAAATCGCGGAGACGGCCGGATATAGTGCTTCATTCTGCAGCAACGCTTCAGGTCATACTGATTGAACTGACAGTGCCATTTGAATCCAGATTGGACGAGCAACATTCGTTCAAAGCGGCCAAGTATAATGATCTGGCCGCGGATCTGAGACACAATGGGTTCACTGCAAGGGTCATGGCTGTTGAGGTGGGCGCAAGAGGTCTGTCAGATGTAGCACTGTACTGCAAAAAGTCAAAACTTCTGCTTCTCTTCAAGTCAGTTGTTGAAGAGTACAAAGTGGGAAAGGCAAGGCTTGCAATGATGCAACGTGAGTCAGCTGATGACGTGGTTAAATCCATTCAGCCCACACTGAAAACGGGAAGGAAGTGGAGAGTGGAAGAAACTGTTGATGCTGCCCAAGAGTCACTCAAACTGAGGGAGGTAATCGGATACACACAAACGAATAGACGGGGATTTGGTCATGGAGACTTCCGCTGGTGGTCCAAAGCATCAAGCAGGGAGCGCAGAGACATGGTAGTTCAGGAGATACGAGGAGCTGAGAATGATAAGAGGTTGCAAAAAGCAGTGCAGCAGGCCCAACAAGGCCAATGGACTACATGGGAAGGAGCCATGCAGAGGTCCTTGACATGGAATGATATATGGTATATGGAACCTCTTGAACTGACCGTGCCATTTGAATCCAGATTGGACGAGCAACATTCGTTCAAAGCGGCCAAGTATAATGATCTGGCCGCAGATCTGAAACGCAATGGGTTCACTACAAGGGTCATGGCTGTTGAGGTGGGCGCAAGAGGGCTCGTGGCTGCATCAGTGTATGATTTATTAAAACTGTTGGGGCTGAGGGGACAGTCGAGAACAAGGGCACTGAAGAGGCTTAGTGAAACTGCCGAAAAGGCATAGTGCTGGCTGTGGAACAACCGCAATGGGCTATGGAAATCGTGATAGTAAACTCTGCGGTACAGAAAACACCAGGAATTTTTCTAAGTCCACAGTACGTTCAGTTGTTCAGTGTACTGATGAAAGGGTTGTGGCTTACGAGCAACAGGTGGTGTATATTATAAGAGGTGCTAGGCACAGAATTTCAGTTGCTAGCGCACAGTGGCTAGCCTCGTCGGCTTCGCGCAGGTGTGTCCGTGTCTGTCCATAGTTGTGTGCGACGGAACGAACGGAGTAATTTGTCTTCTCTTTGTTACTTTCACAATTGCCTCCACGGCTGGCGGAGTTGTGGATTTTAAAGTTGCTACCAAAATGAAATGGGTTCATTTTCGATACAAGACAACAGGAGGCTGAGACGCTTAGGAGTCATGACCCAAGTGGGCCCGCCCCCCTTAGAGTGCAAAGGAGTATACTGGGCCGAAACACTTGTCGGATGGGAGGTTCATCTGATCAGATTGCCTCCTGTTGTATCGCTCTGTAAAGAGTTTCCTATCATCTAATAGCTGTCCCTCTATTACGTAATGTTCTTATACTGACCGCAAAAGCTTGATCTCCATATAACTGTGCCCAAGCTCGCGCCCTGGAGAGGACACTCCAGCTTCACCCTATAGGTGTCGGCAAAACACGGGAAGTAGCAATTACCGGTTATAAGCATTTTGCCCAATTGGCGTAGGGCATGGCGCCAGGGGCTACTTCCGACAGTGGGATAGATTCTAGGATCTCACTGGACAGCTACCGCCCGCTTCAAGCTGGGCAGCCCCCAGTCAATAAGGTGTTGTCCCGCCACTGTCTGCTTTCCCCATTGGGTGCATGGGGATTAGGGTCAAACCCGAACTGTGGACAGAAAATTTTGCACCAAGCAATTATCAGAATAATAGAAATAAGCAAACTCTCAGATTGGGATGCTGGAACGTCCGGACTATGTTGACTGGACTATCCGAAAACCTACAGGACGTAAACGATGTAAGGAAGACAGCCATAATTAATGATGAACTTAAACGACTTCAGGTGGATATAGTTGCACTTCAGGAAACGCGCCTGGCGGACTCTGGAATGGTGAGCGAGAAGGACTACACATTTTATTGGCAAGGGAAAGATGTTAATAAAACTAGAGAACACGGAGTAGGTTTTGCGGTCAAAAAATCGCTAACTAAAATGGTTGAACCAGGCGAGAATGGATCAGAACGCATGTTAACGCTCCGCCTGAAACTAGCACAGGTCCCGTCACCCTTGTCACTGTGTATGCTCCTACTCTGTACTCTGCCTCAGAAGCTAAAGATGAGTTCTACGAGAATCTAGCAGCAGTCATCAAAAGCATACCTAGGCAAGAACAGCTTGTTCTCCTTGGTGACTTTAACGCTAGAGTGGGTGCCGATAATGTTTCATGGCCTTCATGTCTGGGCAGGTTTGGTATTGGCAAGATGAATGAAAATGGACAACGGCTCTTAGAGCTGTGTGTCCACCATAACCTCTGCGTGACCAACACCTACTTTCAAACAAAACCCCAGCATAAGGTGTCATGGAGACACCCACGATCCAAGCACTGGCACCAACTGGACCTGATTCTCGTCAGAAGGCCACTTCTCAGGTCTGTGCTCTCCACGCGCTCGTACTATAGTGCAGACTGTGATACAGATCACTCCTTGGTTTGCTGCAAAATCAGAGCACAACCAAGAAAACTCTATCGTGTCAGACATGAAGGGAAACCACGCATTGATACCAGCAAGATGTCAGACCCTGTCATGATCGCTCAATTTACTGCGACCTTTAAGAAAGTGCTCAGCAGCCCTCAGCATGGTGATACTATTACAGAGAACTGGGAGCATCTACGGAACATCATTCAAAGTACTGCACTTGCCACCTTTGGTAAGAAAACGGCAAAGTCAAATGACTGGTTTGATGCTTCATCAGATGTGATGGCAGCTGTCATTGAAGCTAAGCGCAGTGCTATGAATGAATACAAACGTTCACCGAGTGCTAGAACCCTACAGATCCTGAAAACTACGAGAAGCAAAGTTCAACAAACTACTCGACGCTGTGCAAATGACTATTGGCTCCAGCTCAGTGAGAGCATCCAGATTGCAGCGCAAAAAGGCAACATTAAACAAATGTATGATGGTATAAAGAAAGCACTTGGCCCCCAAAAAAGTAAGATGGCACCACTAAAACCCATCAGCGGAGAGAAGCTAACCGATAAGGGTAAGCAGATGGAGAGGTGGGTCGAGCACTACTCTGAGCTTTATGCTAGAGAAAATGCCGTTACGAATGCAGCCCTTGATGCTGTCAAATGTCTGCCAACTATGGAGGAGCTGGATGCCGAACCAACATTAGAGGAACTCAGCAAGGCCATTGATAGCTTGGCCTCTGGCAAAGCACCAGGCAGTGATGGGATTCCTCCTGATTTAATCAAATGCTGTAAGAGCACACTATTACATCCCCTGCATAGGATGCTGTGTCAGTGCTGGGAAGAGACAATTATTCCTCAAGACATGCGAGATGCCAAGATTGTAACACTGTACAAAAATAAAGGAGACAGAAGTGATTGCAATAACTACAGAGGCATCTCTCTTCTTAGTATTATTGGTAAGGTTTTTGCCAAAGTCATCTTATATCCAGAGTCACAGTGTGGATTCCGAGCTGGTAGATCAACAACAGTCATTATCTTCTCTGTCCGCCAGCTTCAGGAAAAATCAAGAGAGCAGAAAAGGCCTTTATATATCGCCTTTATAGACCTCACAAAAGCATTTGACCTGGTTAGTAGGGATGGACTCTTCAAAATCCTCCTGAAAATAGGCTGCCCTTCTAAAATGCTGGAAATGATAAAGTCATTCCATGACGACATGAAGGGAATAGTCCAATATGCTGGAAGCACGTCACAGCACTTTGACATACGAAGTCGCGTTAAACAAGGCTGTGTTCTTGCTCTGACCCTCTTCGGGATCTTCTTTGCCTTACTCTTGAAACATGCATTCAGAGATGCAACTGAAGGAATATGCCTTCACACTAGGTCAGATGGCCGTCTGTTTAATCTTTCAAGGCTGAAGGCAAAAACAAAAATCAGAAGGGACACTATAAGAGACTTGTTGTTCGCTGATGATGCTGCAGTCGTCACTCAAAGCCAACAGGAGCTTCAGAACTTGATGAATCGCTTCACTAAAGCAAGCAAGGACTTTGGCATCGCAATAAGTCTAAAGAAAACGAATGTGCTGAGTCAGGATGCGGGTGCTGCACCAGTTATCACTATCGATAACTATGAATTGGCAGTGGTGCACCACTTCACATATTTTTTTTTTGGGTTTGAATTAGTTACTCGCGACTGTGTTTCCATAGGTGCGCACTCGTGCGGACATGTAGTCACTACACTAATTTTTAAAAAAAATATATTTTTGAACGGATCTTGTAACTTTCCTGTAAAACTACTAAAAATTAACCCATATAACAGTAAGAGTTTTTTATATAACGTAAAGAAGAAAATTCGAACATGACATGAGTTTTGTAAGTGCAAAAAATATATTAATAACTGCATGGAAAATTTAAGACTGCATGCAAAAATTCATGTCCATACAACAAACAGTTTTGGAGAAAATTGACGCTTTCTGTGGGCACGAATTTCCGAACGGACTATAGTTGGGATTCTATGCTCAAGTATTTTTACATTTATTTGTACTGTGTGACTTGGTAGTGAGATACCTCTGTTTATATCATCTCATCAATGGGACCCGAGACGCATCAAAAGTGAGGAATGCAGTAAGCGACCCATAGCTTGACTGCCTGCGTCAGGGTCAGCGAACCAGAGCTGACCAAGACCCTACTCCACCTCCACGTGGTGGTCCTGGAAACAGGCTGCATCAATGCAGTCTGGCTGAGGAGTCGGGCTCAAAGAGGGAAGGCAAACCCGGTCCCAAAAAATGCCGTGCGGGAGTCGGATGGGTCGGCCGAAAGGCGCAAATACCGCAGCTTCGCTGTAAACGGACACAACGCAACCAACGTCCTTTTCAGGACGAACGAGGAAGAAGAAGAAGAAGATATCATCTCATCTCAGCACGTAACCCGTCATGGGTCGTAGGGGTGCCATGGTAGAAGCATCAGCAGACAGGGTCCCTCCACTGCTCTCTATCCTCAGCAATGCGTATAAGTATGGAAAAACCGTGCCCTGCCCATTCTTTGATGTTATCAGCCCAGGATTTTCTTTGCCTGCCTCTTCTCCGTTTACCTTCGACTGTCTCGTGTCTATATCACATTTCCTTATAATACCCTACTTGTTGTCTACATGGGTAACATTATCGCTTTGTTGTCAATCTTCACTCAACAGTAACAATTCTTTTCAGCCATTTGACTCATCTCTCATCGCAGGCTTGAATTAAGTCAGTAGTAGTAGTATAAGTAGTTTGTCGTACCACCCACGCCTGATGATTTATTTCGAGCACTGTTCTTTATACCGTCTTCGATTTCATGACGCAATGTATCAGGTATTTATCATTCCTCGTGTGTGGGGGTGTGTAGAGTTTCTGTGAGTGCGTGCTGAATAGCTACTGTAATCGTAGTAATACATGTGTTACTTTAGGTGCAGGGAGCACCACCACCACCTCCTCCCCTCCAAAGGTCCACTGCAGTAGAGTGATTCACGTTCTCCAAACACCCCACGCCAGCCTAATCCACGTGGAATCGTTAATTATGTGCCAATTACACTTTTTTGCTACAGGACCCCGAACACTATCAGTCCGCTCAGTGCAAGAGGTAGAAAGCAATGTCCAGAAATCTCGGTGCAAGTCAGCTCCAGGTCCTAATGGTGTTCCATATGTGGTGTATAAGAGATGCCCTGAAGTGCTCAAACGACTGCTCCGTTTACTAAAGAATGCGTGGAAAGCCCAGCTTGTAAGCAAGGAATGGAGAAAGGCGAACGGAGTCTACATCCCGAAGGAGCAAAATTCCACAGACATCAGTCAGTTCAGGCCAATCTCACTACTCAATGTGGAAGGGAAGATATTCTTCTCAGTGATGGCGAAAAGACTCACTACATACCTCCTGGCAAATGGGTACATTGACACTACCATTCAGAAAGGAGGTATCCCAGGTACACCAGGATGTCTAGAGCATGCCACAATGATCTGGGAAGCAATCCAAAAGGCAAAGTCTGACAGAACAAACCTCCATGTAATCTGGTTGGATCTAGCGAATGCTTATGGATCCGTTCCACACCAGATGTTGTGGCAGGCCCTAGAAATGTATCATGTTCCACAAGAGATTGCAGCAATGCTGAAGCTGTATTTCGCAGGGTTTGCTGTCAGATTTTCAACCAGAGAGTACACAACGAAGTGGATTGGCCTTGAAGTTGGAATTGCAATGGGGTGTACCATCTCTCCGATACTATTCGTGATGGCTATGCAGGTAATCCTCAATGCGGCCGAAGGAATGGCTATAGGTCCAAAGCTTGGGGGAATGTGTCACATGCCACGGCTCAAAGCATTCATGGATGACACAACAATTCTGACATCAGATGAACATCAGGCCCGGAGGATGTTAGAACGCCTGGATGAACTAGTCAGCTGGTGCAGAATGAGCTTCAAACCCAAGAAGTCGAGAAGCCTATCAGTCAGGAAAGGGAAGATAGCAGAAGACATATTCGTGGTTTCCAACCAAAGAATCCCTACTGTCATTGAGGAACCTGTTAAAAGTCTTGGCAGGGTGTACGATGCCTCATTAAAAGACTCGAAGGCAGTGCAACAGACAATAGAAATGGCAGACAGAGGGCTACAGATCATAGACCAAAGAAGACTCTTGGGAAAGTTCAAACTGTGGTGCCTCCAGTTCATGTTGATACCGAAATTGCTGTGGCCACTGCTTATATATGAAATAAGCACAAGTACAGTCGAAGCTATAGAGCAAAAGGTCAACAAGTTCATGAGAAAGTGGCTAGGGGTACCACCAGGTCTGTCAGATGTAGCACTGTACTGCAAAAAGTCAAAACTTCTGCTTCCTTTCAAGTCAGTTGTTGAAGAGTACAAAGTTGGAAAGGCAAGGCTTGCAATGATGCTACGCGAGTCAGCTGATGACGTGGTTAAGTCCATTCAGCCTACACTGAAAACGGGAAGGAAGTGGAGAGTGGAAGAAGCTGTTGATGCTGCCCAAGAGTCACTCAAACTGAGGGAGGTAATCGGATACACACAGACGAATAGACGGGGATTTGGTCATGGAGACATCCGCTGGTGGTCCAAGGCATCAAGCAGGGAGCGCAGAGACATGGTTGTTCATGAGATACGAGAGGCTGAGAATGATAAGAGGTTGCAAAAAGCAGTGCAGCAGGTCCAACAAGGCCAATGGACTACATGGGAAGGAGCCCTGCAGAGGTCCTTGACATGGAATGATATATGGCATATGGCACCTCTTAGGCTCAGCTTCGTGGTTAGATCAATGTATGACCTGCTGCCGTCGGCCACCAACCTTGTGAAATGGGGAAAGTCGGATGATGAGCAGTGCCCCCTGTGCCAGGGGAGGCAGACACTCGAACACGTGCTCTCAGCGTGTAAGGTGTCATTAGGGCAAGGGCGATACACCTGGCGCCATAACAAAGTGCTAAATGAGCTTGCTGCGACAATAGATCTAGCAAGGATGAAGGCGAACAGCAAACCCAGGCCGAGCACCGCAAATACATACTTTCTGAGGGCAGGAAAGTCAGCACACCCCAAACCGAGTAAACCAGGTAGCAGTTTACCATCTCTTCTTGATTGTGCAAACGACTGGGAGATGGCGGTAGACCTACCTGGACGAGGGGCATATCCAGGAGTATCAGGAAATCGCGGAGACGGCCGGATATAGTGCTTCATTCTTCTTCAACGCTTCAGGTCATACTGATTGAACTGACCGTGCCATTTGAATCCAGATTAGACGAGCAACATTCGTTCAAAGCGGCCAAATATAGTGATCTGGCCGCGGATCTGAGACACGAGGGGTTCACTACAAGGGTCATGGCTGTTGAAGTGGGCGCAAGAGGGCTTGTGGCTGCATCAATGTATGATCTATTGAAACTGTTGGGGTTGAAGGGACAGGCGAGAACAAGGGCACTGAAGAGGCTTAGTGAAACTGCCGAAAAGGCATCAGGCTGGCTGTGGAACAACCGCAATGGGCAATGGAAATCGTGACAATAAACGCTGCGGTACAGAAAACACCAGGAATTTTTCTAAGTCCACAAAACGCTGAGTTTTGTGGTGTACTAGTGAGCGGGCTGTGACTGAGGGGCAACAGGCGATGTATATTATAGGAGGTGTCAGTGTCAGAATTTCAGTGGCTAGGCTCGGCGGCTTCGCGATGGTGTCTCAGTGTGTGCGACGGAACGAACGGAATAATTTGTCTTCTCTTTGTTACTTTCACAATTGCCTCCACGGCTGGCGGAGTTGTGGATTAAAGTTGCTACCATAAGTGAAATGGGTTCATTTTCGATACAAGACAACAGGAGGCTGAGACGCTTGGGAGTCATGACCCAAGTGGGCCCGCCCCCCTTAGAGTGTAAAGGAGTATACTGGGCCGAAACACTTGTCTGATGGGGGGACTTCTTCTGATGATCAGATTGCCTCCTGTTGTATCGCTCTGTAAAGAGTTTCCTATCATCATCTGTGTAATGATAATGGTAAAGCAGCGACTGGGATAGTTGCAATAATAGTAATGTACATTAGTAACACAGTTTTTTACTTGTTATAAACGTAGTAATATAAGTGGCAGACAGGTTAGAAGGCTTGCTTTTCGAAGCCAAGCGACGGGGTTTGAAACCAGGTTGTGTCCCGCTCCGGTACACCCAGCTGAAAAAAACTGATACATGACTCTACTCGTGAGTTAGGTAAGGTCAAGGTAGCGAGGAAGGGAACTGAACACTCCGTCTCATAATTGTGAGATCTAGTGCAGGCGTAGTCTCCACCATTTCACTCCCTTCCCTACGGCAGTATCTTCTATAGCAGCGGTTTTCAACCTGTGCGCCGCCGCGCCCTGGGGCGCCATGACTGATAGTCAGGGACGCCGTGGGTGAGCGTGGATTTTTTTCGAATTTAGCTGTAAAGAAAACACAGAGATGTGGTAAATTTCACTTTTGGTGTTTGTCAACCTTTGAAGTCCCGCTCCCCCGACCCCGCCTATCAACTTTCCGAGCATTCTCCTCGCGCGATCATAGTAGGTACAACGGTGATTTTCTGTTTTCAAACGTTTTTGATTGTGTAGTGAGTTTAATATAAACTATGGAGATATTTTTTTAAAATTTGGTAAGTGTTAGTAAAAAGCGAGAACTTGTTGAGGATGACAAGGAAAGTGGTAACGAGGAAAGGAATCGTAAGTATAGAAAATACGACGAAGGTTACTTAGATTTTGGTTTCACGTGCACTCTTGTTAACAATGAAGAGCGTCCACAGTGTGTTTTGTGTTTCAAAGTACTCTCTGTCGAATGTATGCTGCCTAGCAAATTGAATCGCCATTTAGAAAGTGGTCATAAGACTGTTGTGGGCAAACCAAGAGAATGTTTCTCTAGAAAGCTGAGTCAAATGAAAGAACAAAAATCAGCATTTTATAAACAGGCGACAATCTTGAGTAAAGCTCTTCTAGCGTCCTACAAGGTAGCATACCGGGTAGCAAAATGTAAGAAACCCCATACGATTGCAGAAGAACTCGTTT
Organism: Oreohelix idahoensis; assembly: GCA_024509875.1. Classification (NCBI taxonomy): domain Eukaryota; kingdom Metazoa; phylum Mollusca; class Gastropoda; order Stylommatophora; family Oreohelicidae; genus Oreohelix; species Oreohelix idahoensis. The sequence goes on from JAMPIV010002215.1 coordinate 221,332, forward strand.
TACTGTGTGCTATTGATATGGTGTCCATTATGGCTGGAGAGTCCGTGGAAAAACAGCTTTTGCCCATTCCTTTGTCTTACAGTACAATCAGCCGTCGAATTCAAGATCTGGGAGAGGATCTTAATGAATAGATTATAGAAAAAATGAGGGGGAAGGACTTTGCTTTGCAGCTTGATGAGGCCACTGATGCAATATAGATGCTCATTTAATCTGTTATGTGCGATTTTTTGATGAAAATAACGAAATGGTGGAAGATCTTGTTTGTAAGGACATAATGCAGGTACGACAGACAAAGATTTATTTGAAATTGTGGACAACTTCATGGCGGAAAATAAAATAGACTGGGCTCATTGTGTTGTGTGTGTACCGATGGTGCTCGTTCAATGTCGGGCTGTTACAGTGGCCTTTCACTACAAGCGAAGTTTCCATCTATGGCATTGCCAAAATTTTGGTATTCAGTAAAACAGGAGTTCCCAAGCTTGAGCAAGAGAGCACTGAAGATATTAATTCCTTTTGCAACCTCCTATCTCTGCGAAGCTGGGTTTTCAGCAGTGGCTGTTATGAAAATCAAGTTCAGATCAAGACTTGATGTGGAGAAGGACATGAGGGTAGCTTATCTCAATTGGTGCCAAGATTTGACAAGCTGTGTAACAACAAGCATGCTCAAGTTTCACACTGAGGTGACTGGTACTTTATTCATCATATTTTTTGTTTAGTTTTACTGTACAAGTTTTTTGTTATGGAGATTGAATCATGAATGTAGTACATCAGTGAATGATTTTCAGACAAAAATATACCAAAAAAATGTTAGAAAGAAACTATTTTATCTGTGCTGCTTTCTTTTTTATAGAAAGGGTTATCAAAGAGCACTTTGTGTATATTTTTTCTTGTACGTATAATTTTTTCACAGATTGTCCAATTGCATTTTTTTTTAAAATTACATTTAAAAATTACAATGTTTAAAAGCCTTTCCAAAGCTCTTCCGCTCAAAAAAAGTTAGGCTAAATGTCGAAACATCGCTAGAGTTTTTACCAGTTATCCCACAGGGGAGCCGCAGAAAGATTGTAGTTGGTCAGAGGAGCCATGGGCTCAAAAAGGTTGAAAACCGCTGTTCTATGGTATCACCTTTAAGTGAAGTAATGCAGTAGCTGACTTTCGTATAACAGCCGTAATAATACAGAATTTGGCTTACGTATAGTAACAGTTGTAATACCGGTGTTGACTCCCGCACAATAACAACAGTAGTACAGGAATGAGATTAGGTGTAGTAATAGTAGTAATACAGAAGTTGGTTTAGGTGTGGTGGTTGTTACAACTTTCAGATGTAACAGTTGCTGTAGTAGTAGCTGTTTTTCTGTTTTTAGTGGCAATAACAATTGTTTATTCATTTATTCATTCATTTAGAATCACGTTTTGTGTGGACAGTGTATTATGTTACATACGTTTCGGCTGGTCAATATCACATAAGAAGACAAGAAAAGGACACAGATTCACGAATTTACTCATTCATTCTCAATCATTCAGTACCACGCAGCAATTTGGCAAGCGTATTTTTATTATACTTATTATATTTAGAATACTCAGTAACCTTTATTGGGAGCAAACTGCCACAGTAAGATCGGGAAGGAATTATTCACCATACATAGACATAAAAAGAGGTGTCAGACAAGGTTGTGTGCTGTCCCCCTGCCTATTTAATTTATACACCGAAAAAATTTTCAAACAGATACAGGAAATACCAGGACTGAACATCAGTGGAAGGTCAATAAACAACCTTAGATATGCAGATGATACCGTGTTGTTAGCTGAAAGCGAACAGGAGTTACAAGAACTAGTGAAGCAAGTGAACAGTATAAGTCATGAATATGGACTCGACATTAATATTGAGAAAACAAAAACTATGATAAATAGCAAAACAAACGATAAACCCACATTAAAGATAAGCGTAAATGGGAAAATCCTGGAACAAGTCAAGAGCTACGTATATCTTGGTCATATAATAACAGAAGATGGCAGATGTGAAACAGAAATCAAGAAGAGAATAGGAATGGCCAAAGCTACATTCAACAACATGAAACATATACTGACATCCAAACAGTTATCTCACAAATTAAAACTGAGAATCATAAAGTGTTATATATATTCTGCATTTCTGTATGGTGCAGAAACATGGACGATGAATAAGCATTTGGAAGAAAGAATTGAGGCTCTTGAAATGTGGATATATAGAAGAATGGGGCGTATCTCATGGAAAGAGATGAAAACAAATAAGGAGGTCCTAGAAAACCTAGGTATGAAAAGAGAACTAATGAGGGAGGTCAAAGTTCGGCAGCTAAAATACTTTGGCCACATAAAAAGGCATAACACCTTTCAGAAGACCATAACAGAAGGGAGAGTTGAAGGCAAACGTGCAAGGGGAAGACAGCGCTATATGTGGGAAGATAACATCAAGAGATGGACAGGAAAGAGTCTATCAGAGTGCACCACCAAGACAAGAGACAGAAGACGTTGGAGATCCATTACAGCCAACCTTCGTTGTGGAGATGGCAACTGATGATGATGATTTTTATATTTTTCCAAGTTGGTCAATATCGCTTGAAGGGGTAAACAAAGGGCGCCCATTTGATCATTCATTCATTACTTTCATTCATTAGGTTATCGTTTAGCAGTCTGGCCAGCGTACTATATTATTTACCACAGGCTGGTCAGTATCACTTAAGGAGGCAAGACGAATATGACCAGTCATTCATTCGTTAATTCGTTCATTCATTCAATATGACATAGCATCATGGCCAGCGTGGTATGTTATATACAGCTATCCCCCGCTTAGCGCTATAAATTCGTTCCTGAAATATCGATCGCTAACCGAAAAAGCGCTAAATAAAATTGATTTCCAATAAGAATTTAGAGAAAAGAAATTAATTCGTTCCAAATGCCCTGAAAGCTGTATACAAATTAAGTAAAGGTGATAGGAAATAATCAAAATCCATAATTCTCGCCGTTTGTACGTCGGTTACATCTAAGGGATGCAACTGTGGTTGAAAGATAAACATTAATTGTATTGTTTCCCTTAAATGTTCTCTCCCGAAAGTAGTAACACTCAACGAAGATAAGTCGGTGTAGAACCCAGTTTCATTCCGGAAACGGATTTAACTCATCATTTTGTTAAAAATAACCTTAAAATGTAAGTTTTTGATTGTTTCTTCAAGACAAAATTTTAATTTAAAGTATTGCAGACTTATTAATATGGATCAAAATGATAACATAGCTGCGAAACGAGCTGCAGATGCTAAGAGGAAGAGACGATCGCGTTAAGCAAGCGAGACTCTAGAAGAAGCAGCAATACGACGACAACATGAAGCGGCACAAAGACAAGCACAGCGTCAGTCACAACGAGCAAACCAGTCTGCAGAAGAGCATGAATCTTAACGCGCCGCAGAAGCTTTTCGCATTCGTCATTATTGAAGGGTTATTGCTGTAACTAAATAGTTAACAACATAATGCTTCCAAGCTGATCAGTATCACTTAAGGAGCCAGACAATGGACATTCATTCAGTATCACATGGTAGTGTGACGAACTTACCATGTTATATGCTGCTAAAGAGTGACGAGCTCAGCAGCCCTAGTTAATCAACAACAACAACAACACTCATGTTATATACTTCCATGCTGGTCAGTATCACTTTAGAAGTGTCACGAAATACGTTCGTTCTTTTTCCTGGTCTTTCTCTCCACTCCGGTGTTATTATATAACCCTCCTCTTACATGCTACCTTCTAATACTTATTGTCTACGCTTTCATAGTTCAAGGTTTTCATCTTGTTCTAGACTGTCACTCCCTAAATTTTACAAGAGCGCGTGACTTAATTTTGAAACCACATTGACTTCTGTCTGTGCAAAGCGAAGGTGCCACAATGACATTTCTTTATCGCCAGCTCCAGACGGAGTAAAAGTCAACACCGAGCGACACCCCTATTGTTAATCCATACTTCTTGTCTGGGAAGATACACAAACATCTTGTTTGCAGTGGTCCACTATGGATGGAGAGACGTTATTTGAAGATAAGACGGCAGTTAGCAAATATGCAGTGCCCAAAAAACATGGTCGATGATAATCTTGGTAAAGATTAAGACACGGACAGTATGATAACAAACGTGGTTTTTGAAGTATAGAAGATTCGTAATCACTTTCACCGAGACCTTGTTGATATCAATAATTACAAGAAAGTGATATTTTGGAGAAGACGTCGTATTAGTCACATTGTAGATCTATAAAGTAGTGAGTTGTAAACAGGATAAATACCAACGGAAGTAGCAAGACCTTATAAGGTAACTGAGTTCGAAACCAACATCTTATGTTGTCATGTAGAATGTTCTGCATGAGAGACGAGGTTAGTGGTGGATACACGCGTACCAAAAAGATATAAAACATCAAACCCGAGCCAACAACAACTAAAATAATGTAAATTTCTGCACGATCTTACAAGACAGGCAGAGGATGCAGAAATGAGAAATGAACGAAGAACAGTATATAAAAAAACTAAAACTGTCAGTGGAAAACGAGGTGCAAACAACATAACGTTAGTAAGAGACAAGCAAGAAAATCTCATCACCACAGAACAGGGGCAGGAAACAAGATGGACAGAGCACTTCAGAGAAACACTGAATAAGGAACCACCAGAGACGCAGTTGAAAGTTCCTGAGGCTGAAAATGATCTAGACGTAAATACAGACATTCCATGAAGAGGAGAAATCATCACAGCTATCAAAGTGTAAAAGAATGGAAAAGCTCCTGGTTACGACAATTTAAATTCTGAGTTATTCAAGGCAGATCTCGAGCTTGCAGCACAACTTTTAGAATCACTATTTGCAGAAGGCTGGAAAACATAGACAATACCAACAGATTGACGTAAAGGAATAATTGTCAAATTACCCAAGAAGGGTGACCTTGCAGACTGCAACACCCGGAGAGGAATTACTCTCTTTTCAGTTCCCGGTAAAATACTAAGCAGGATAATTGTGATGAAGTCTGAATCCTATCTCGGCCCTCATTCAAAACTTTACAACGTACAGAAATTCCGAGAAGTCAAGCAACCAATCAAAACGGCAGATCGGGTAACACAATGCTAATACTTTGTAAGGTCTTTTTGTAGGAAGATGAGAAAGTATAGATGTTGACAATTTTTTGAAAGGCACTGTGCAGTTAATAACGATATACATTGGCAAGGAAAGACTAATTCGATAATAGGGATCATTAGCTTTAGGCAGAGACCTATTATTTTATTGGATGTGGTGTAGAGCAGAAGTTATTGTGATTTTAAGACAGCGGAGCATGAACCATGTAATTCTTATCCCTGTTTAGGCTGCTCCAGTGAAAAGTCAGATTAACCAAGGAAAAGGATAGATATCACAATAGATAGAGTTTAGTCTTGGGAATAATATAAGCTTTAGATGAAGGAAATCGGTTCAGAAATACAGAAACTAAACCGATTTTGGATTTTTCACACAAGCACATATCGCCTACTGTTTACCCTTTTTCGAGACTGCATCATACTTTGGCCTAGATGCTTTCTGGTACGGGAGACAACTGAGTATAAATATCGAAAGGTATCATCAGTCAAAGACTTGCCGCACAATTCAAATCACAGACACGAGCGAAAACGTCTACTACCAGACTCCATTGCCATCTGCAGGTGAAAACAATCTGTAGAGCCATTAAAAGCCGGTCTGCATGTGACTGAGAGTAAGAGAGAATATTATTACATAGGTATATATAATTATATTATTGTTGTGTGCTTTAAAGAAGTGGATAAATGTGTGTAGAATCGCTGTGTAGTTCGTGGAAGGAATTCAAGCCTGTGTTAACTACATTAAATTGTCAAATGAAAGCAGATGGACCAGTAGATTGTGATGATAGTTTAGGAAAGTATTTTTAAGATGTTAAGCTTGCTGGAATGGACCACCCTATTGGAAAGATGGAAAGAATGAAAGAAATTGTTTTACTGAATAAATTAAGTTGTATCTTAACATTTTCCAAAAGGCCTATCTGATTTTAAGGAATCAAATCATGGACAAACTGTAACCAAAGTGTTACTGAAATAGTGTGTTATTAACTGAATGGATTATGTTATTTTTGACTTACTATGATTCTCATGAGTAACCACGTCTTATCTGAACTGTCTTATCCTACTTCCTGACTAGATAAGGAGATAGTGAGCGATACTACGTAGGATATGTACTTATTATATTTCAGGTTAAATCCTGCCTCGAAGAGTTACTAATTCTATCGAGCCTAAATCAGCTGGAGGGAGCTTGTGTTGTTTAAAGCCCTTGTGAAATGTCAGAGGGTCTTTAACAGTGCCACCTTTAAAATTGAAAGAACCGCAGCTGTGGGATTCTTTCCAGTTACAGTGCTGGGAAAGGCCTAGAAGACTTATTCAAGCTAAGTAGCTTTGTTTGGGGCTACTTGAGTTTACAAAACTGTACCACACCAAAGAAATTAAAACTTTAAGACTATAGAGTCTAAGAACATGGAACATAGATCCTACAATTGTATTACCGGCAAAAGAACAGAGTATTGATGAAACATAAGACTGTGGTGAAAGAGCATAGTAAAAGCCTTTATACTTTGTGATATAATAATAATATAATTTCAGCCATGCTTCGCCTTCAGGGAAGTACCTAGATTTTATTATTATTATTATTATTATTTTTATTTATTTTTATATTTCTTTAAGTTCTTATGTCTCCTATCTAGCCTTCACTTTCTTTCTTTTCCTGACGAAGGCCTTGTGGCCGTAACGTAGACTACTTTCTTTGTCTTTTGTCCTCGTAAGACGAATCACCTTTTTTCGATTTTTTTTTCAAACCCACCCATTGTACTCCACGTCTTACCGCAGTTCCCCTCAACTTCCTCTATAATAATATTACCATTGTTCAAGTTCAGCACAGAGGAAAGACAGTTGTCATAAAGGATCACGTAAACAGACGAATCTGAGATGTATTAAGTTTCATGTAACTGTAAATGTAATGTAAATAATTGAATGTGACATCATTTATATTTTTGAGTCAAACTGATTTTATTTACAAATATTCCAACAGAACAAAGAAAGAGCTTGCATATAAATAAATTATAAATTGTACAGTCTTTATTGAATTATTTAAGTTTGGTTCATAGTTCTTGTTGGTTAGTAATTACCCCTAGCAGAGTCATAGTCTAAGGTTAGTCTGGAGAGGGGCACCATAGGAACCTAAGATAGTACATTACCATCTCATCTAGGAACCTATACAGCTTGACTATACCTTTGATGTCGATACACCATTACTCTTTTCAGAGAATGGGGTATTTCTTTTAAGACCAGTCTCTTATCTGGCACTATCCTGGTATCATCGGATACATCTGGTTGTCTAGGATATTATCATCGTATTATCTTTACCTCTCGCAACAATAATTATCCAGAGAATTTCAAAAGCAGTAGACCATAAACTGAGGAAAGAACAAACAGGATTCAGAAAGAACAGAAGATGTGCAGATCATTTATTCACCCTCAGGAACATTATAGAACAGTACTCGGAATTGCAGAGACAGCTATACATTCCCTTTGTTGATCTTCAAAAGGCTTTTGACAACATACACAGTGACAGTCTAAGGAAAATATTGTATGCTTATGGAGTTCCCAGCTGCATTGTTTCCATCATAAAAAAAACCACTATGCTAACTTAACATGCAGTGTTGGGTTGAGCTATCTAACTTTTCAGGTGAAGACAGGAGTACGACAGGGATACCCCTTATCAACAACTTTATTTTTGACAGTCATAGACTGGATGGTGCGCCTGACAATAGAGGGAAATCCAAAAGGAATTAGATGGACAACATTTTTTACTGGAAGATCTGGAATAAACAGACGACATAGCACTACTAGCACATTCGCATCAACAGATTTAAGAAAAAGCAGATAGAATAAACGCATAGCCAGCAGGTGGGTCTGAACATCAGTTTAAAGAAGACAGAGGTCATGACACTAAATGTGGGTAATCCTGAGCTCATAACCATAAGGAACCAGAAGCTGGAACAGATGGACACATTTACATACCTAGGATGCATAGTAGCACCAGCGGGTGGAACAAGCATCAAGAACAGAATGAATAAAGAGAGAACAGATTTTGCTAGTCTCAACAATATCTGGAAGTCTTCCCAGTCCAGCACAAACACTAAAATAAAATTATATGAGAGCTGTGTACTTTCTGTGCTTGTCTGTGGTGCGGAGTGCTGGAGAGTAACAGAGAAGGAAATGTCGAAACTGTCCTCCTTCCACACAATCTGCCTAAGGAAAATTATATGAATCTTTTGGCGGAATACTATTACTAACCAAGAATTATTTACTCGGAGTAACCAAGAGGACATGCACACCATCATAGCTGGCTGACGCCACAGTTAGGTGGCCATGTCCTCAGAAGAAGCCCCCGATGCCATCACTAGAACTGCTATGCTATGGACCCCTTAAGATAAGCGAAAGAGAGGCCATCCAAAAACAACCTGGCGGAGAACTGTGGAGGCCGAGATCCAAAGAATGAGCCAGAGCTGGGACACTGCACGACTGAACAAAGTGGATGCAGTTAGTTGCTGCCCTACAAGACGCCACCAGGCGTGATGACCACTGACTGCTTTGACAGTCGGCGGCTAAGGATCAAAGAAAGAAGAACATGAGATAACTATTTACCGTTGGTTTGGCATTTGAGATTTGGTAAGATAGTATTCTCTTTATTTGACTTCTAGTCCACGAAGCAGTATGTGGGTCTGAGGTGAGCAAAAATGTTCGTTATAACCTATCGCCTGGTAAGCCTACTTAAAATTTCTTCAAGGAGAAATCATAGACAGCCAGGAACGCAGAATATCAAAATCCAAATATAGGACAAGCCTGTGGAACGGACGTGAATTCTATGATTAGAAGGAATCAATTTTATGACTTATGTTCTAGGATTCTTATATTATATATATATATATATATATATATATATATATATATATATATATATATATATCAGGGACCGAATACATAAAAGGGACGTTTGTTTTTTTTCGTAGTTTGTGGTACACGGTTGTGATTCAAGTTGCCAGCAGTCAACGCTAGACACCAACATCAGACAGGTCGTGAAGACGATTGACAACCTAGGTGATTACCTCATACGTATTGCATGAGACGTGTTACAGCCACCAGACTTGACTATTGAGAAGGAGTACAGTCCGAAGCATCTGTGGGAACCAAGAGTGACAGAAGCAGACGCCAACCTATTCCACACTGGAAACTACGTAGTATAACAGTGCAACCACTGGACATTTAAGTTTTTTCAATAAGTCTACGACAGTTTAAATCATCCGATGATGATCAATCTCATCGTTTCCTTTTTTTAACCAACTTTATTTATTTTAAATCTTGTTAAACTCTAAGTGATTATTAAACCTCTTTATCTGTAACTCTAAAGCTTTAGTTGGATTAATCACTATTGAGTGAACTGTATGTCTACACCCGTATGACTCATATTGTGTTAAAGACATAATCATATAAAGCGATGAAAGTAAAAGTTGCTTCGGCTGGGGACTAAAAAACCACCAGTCACAGTTTCCTCATAGAAGGGGCGTGAGAATATTAGTTCGTGATAGCTTAGATGATCTCAGTTGTTGTGCTTGCTTTTCTTTAACATCCTATGATGCCCCCTTAAATAGAAGCGTCATTCTTCTATTGATATCTCCGGCAAGAGTAATATTGAGCGAACGTTGATATCTTTGAATACCCTGATCGTTATACTCTAAGTTTGACCATTGTTGGACCATTACAGCGGAGCAGGGGAGACGATGCATGCCCTTAGGAGGCAAGAAAAGGACATCTAATCAATAATTCATTGGTTCATGCAAGCAATCATTCATTCAGCATCACATAGCTGTGTGATAAACGTATTACGTTAGATGCTTCCTGTCTGGTCTTCTCTCACTTAATGAGGCAAGAACAGGACGCACATTCAGTCAATCATTAATTCAATCATTCATTATGATGTAGTAGCGGAACCAGTCTATTATGTTATTTATCACCAAGCTGGTCAGATTCACTCAAGGAGGCAAGAAAAGAATACCCATTCATTCATTAAATGTGCCGTAACTGTGTGATAACTGTGAAAGTGATAGATGATACGTTTTTCTGTTTAAAATACTTTGTTTTCTATTTATCATAAATCACATTGGGAATTCCTGTGTTACACCCGTGTGGGGGACAGACATTACAGGATATGATGTATTTTGCATACACCTACTGCCTGGCATCTCTAGTTCCTAGTGGTGGCGAAAACGTTTATAGTTAAACACAGCCGGACACTGGACTGGAACAATTCTAGTCTCTCCCGGTCATTTCATTCACAACTTGTTCTTAAAATTAAGGATTGTTCGACGATGTATGACTTTCTGAGTAAGACACATGTTATTCAGGTTTTTATGCGTAAAATATCCTGGTATATTTCCAAACCCTTACACCCGAAATGTTTGACATATTAATAATGGTTACGACAACTAAATGGGAAAAAAACAATTAAAGAATTACGGCTGGGCTCTTTTGTAAGAAGGGCCGGTGCTATGTTATCAGTTAGTGACATCACTAAGGGGAAACAAATGTAATTGTAGCCTCATAGCAGATACTGCCGTAGCGGAGCGATGTGTTAGAGACTTCACCTTTACTAGGTCTCATCTTTATGAGGTGGGGTGACCAGGCCCATCCCTAGCTGGCTTTGCCTTCCTTAACTCAAAAGAGAAGTCTGGTACCCGTTTTCAGCTGAGTAGACTGGAGCGTGACTTGACCAGGTTACGAACCCTGCCCCTCCCCCCCCCCCCTCCCCTTCCCTTCTCGCTTCACTACAAAGGCTAAATAACCCGTATCTGAAAAGGGACATAATCCAAGTAAATCACGGACTCCAATAAGTGTATTGTAATGTCATTTGTGTATTGTGATGTCGGGATCCTTTACCTTTTACCTGATGTCATTGTTTGATGCTCAAGACCGACATTGCATTCTCACATAAGTAGCCATTCTGGGGACCCTAGTCGATTCGAATTAACAGGCTTGTGGAACATAGCTAGATTCATAAAAAGGAACGAGAGTACTCGCATGACACAGGTGTGGTAAAAAGGCATACAGGTCCGGGATAACGTAACACACATACGTTACATTGCCTCGTGTAGTCCCGGGGGGGGGTCTCCAATGAAAATAAGAGATAGGATTTTTACTCCCTCAGGCAAATCGTACTATGCGACTTATATGAGGCTGTGTATGAGGTTGGCAACCTCATCGTGTATAACAAATAGATTCATAAACTACCACTGCAAAAGCAAGTGAAGGATTGGTGCAGGCTGCAGCTACTGTAAGTGCTCCGTGTTCCAAAGAGAGCGAAAAATAAAATCATGTTCACTGACGATATCCGTTACTTAATCTCCCCTTCTAGTGTTACATGTTGCTGGAGAAGATTAAGCTGTTCTTTGTTTGCTGACAGTGACTGTGCATCTTTTGCCTTTATCGCCTCGGGAAATTTTTTTTAATGATTAGGTTCTCATTTGTTGTTCCTCTTACCCGACTTTCCTATAATATTCTTCTTCTTCGCACACTCTCAGACGTCAACGTAAATATGTTCAACTAGCAATAACCCGTCATTAATGACGGAAGTAAACCAAAAACTGTAATATTTTCTTAAAATATTTTAAAATTCTAAATAAAAGTTCTTTGATGACAAAATTGTTTGTGAAAGTGCGTGGATTTGTTTCAAAGAATGTTCCATGATTAAACATTTTTTAACAGTTCCTCGAGTGAGGGTGACATAGAGCTGGCCGTGTCCGAAAACAGGTTCAGGAAGGAAAACTCCTACTTGATCAAAAGATTGTCCTTGCGCCTAAGTGATCGTCATTGCAAATGCTAAAATCACTGGGAATTGACGACGTCGCATCCTAAATGGCAAACTGCGCTTGCTCGGTTCTAAGTCAATGCTAGGAATTAAGAGTCGTTCTCCCTTATTACTGCCAGTGATAATTTCTGCATCAATCGAATTCCGATGCAAGACTTTTATGATCAAACGCGTGCCATAATAAGTCTGCATTTTTTTAAAATTAAAATTTTGTCTTGAAGAAACAATCAAAAACTTAAATTTTAAGGTTATTTTTTAACAAAATGATGAGTTAAATTCGTTTTCGGAATGAAACTGGGTTCTACACTGACATTTCTTCGTTGAGTGTTACTATTTTCGGGAGAGTACATATAAGGAAAACAATACAATTAATGTCTAACTTTCAACCACAGTTGCGTCCCTTAGATGTGACCGACGTACAAACGGCGAGAATTATGGATTGTGATGATGAAAGCAGTGGTCAGCTTGAGGCTATTTCTATCTCCATAGAGCTTGTCTAGGAATGGTACTTGTGACGGCCACATGTGCTTTCTCTGTTTCTCATGTTATCCGACATGGAAGGTATAGGATAGTGGTTTGGCTTTTGCTTACACTGTAACCGGCTGTCAAAAGTGCTTTCTTTGCTTTTGCTTCATGTCTTCCATACGTTATTTATATCTTACGTCATCTATTATTGTGTTGTTGTTGTTGTTTTACATTACCTTCATGTGAAATGCTGATCAAAGGAGCAAGGTGGCATTATGTCCTTCTACACCCCAGTAGAGGGAGAAACTGTATGGTGACGACAGAACCCTGAGACGGCCTACCAGCTTTATTAGACGGATAGACATGGTTATTTGAGAGCGAACGAAGAAGAAGAAGGACCTCCAGGTCTTCAATATATTATTTGTATCCGACGTCTTCTATTACTGTTGGTGTTGTTGCTGCTGTTGGTTTTGTTGTTATGGAATTTATTTATTATTTTACATTACCTTCCTATGAAATACTTAACACCTTTCCCAGTCATCGTCTGACTTTTCGTACCTGTGTTTGGTATAGTGTCCTGTTTAGCACTCACAGTACATTTTTGTCATGACGTTATGGCATTACAGTGTGGTATGGGACGGTGAAACGAACTAATTGATAACTGTGATCTCACTCTCCACACAGCCAAACAACTCATACGAACAACAAACAAAGAAACATGGCTGAACAGATGGGTCATAGGATACACTGGGAACTTGGTTTGCCAACAGATACAAGGAGGGATCAGAGCAACATCTTTCGGCTTCGAGCACAACACATATCACTCAACAATCACATGAACAGAATCCAACCACAACACATATCACTCAACAATCACATGAACAGAATCCAACCACAACACACTTCAGAGCGCCAGCTATGTACCTACCCCTTTTGAAACTGTTGACCACCAGCTCTTTGAGTGCCCAGTGTGACGGTATTGCCTCCCCTGCTTTGCAGTAGTGGTCCATCATTGGCCAAAACTCAAGAGTATCTAATATGGGCTTCAAAGGTGTCTACCTTTGCACAAGATTACTCTTGGCAGAGATGTAAATAGAAGAAACAAAACGCCTCTATCTCCAGGGAGTCTTCACAAGATATTCAGATAAGCGAAGGCTTTTGCTGAGCACGTTAATTCTAGAATCTGCCGACAACTTTTGTGAAGAATTAAGCAATTATTAATTTCAGCTCGTTCAAGCCCCCACCCCTGATTTACTCAGTGGAATTCTTACTATTCTGGTATAACTCTGTTTAGAGTGTGTTTAGTAAATTGACTGAGACAAACATGCAGTACATGTAAAATGATTAAATCGAAATTAAATTTGTAACAGTACAAATAACAAAATTTAACAATCACTTTAGGTTCTAACAAGTTTCATCATCGCATCTCAGCCCGTAACCCGTCATGGGTCGTAGGGGTGCCATGGTGGAAGCATCAGCAGACAGGGTCCTCCACTGCTCTCTATCCTCAGCAATGCGTACAAGTGTGGAAAAACCGTGTCCTGCCCATTCTTTGATGTTATCAGCCCAGGATTTTCTCTGCCTTCCTCTACTCCGTTTACCTTCGACTGTTCCCTGAAGGATCGTTTTCGAAAGGGAGTCATGACGAGTTACATGCCCAAACCAGGCAAGCTTTCGACGTTTCACTACTGACAAAAGTGGTTCTTGGTGGCCTGCATAGGTGTTTATCTTCTCTCTAACATAGACATTTGTTTTGTGCTCTTTATAGCAAATGCGCAAAATTCTTATATAACATTTATGCTCGAAAGCCTGAATCCTTCGCTCCGTATCTGCAGTGAGTGTCCAGCCCTCACACCCATACAACAGAATAGATAATACAAGTGATTTGTATAATTTGATCTTCACAGGAAAACTGATGTTACTTTTCCAGATCACATTCAACCTTGTCATGGCAGCTGAGGCCATCTCAAGTCTTGTCTTGATTTCTTTAATTGATCTTCCATCACTACATATAGTGGACCCGAGATATTTAAAGGTGTTAACTTCTTCTAACGTTTGCCCATTTAACGCAATGTTGGTCGGAACATGTTTCTTATGGCTATTCACCAATATCTTACTTTTTTCTATATTAATTTCCATCCCATACGTTCTTGTTACTTTTTCCAGTCTAGAGGTAAGGTCTTGAAGTTCTGATTCTGATCCAGCTATCAGATCAATATCATCAGCAAAACGTAGGTTGCACAGAGGTCGACCTCCAATCGATATGGTTGATTTATAATCGTAGAAAGCCTTCTGCATAATATGTTCTAGATATATATTAAAGAGCACTGGTGACAGGATACATCCTTGGCGAACTCCTACAGTTGTTTTGAAAAATTCTCCAATGTCGTTGCTTACAAAAACAGCACTGCTTGCGTCCTTGTATAGTGCTTCAATGATATCTATGATGTTGGTATCAAAATTGAATTTTCTCATTACTTGCCATAAGCCTTCATGCCAGACTCGATCGAAGGCTTTTGTGAAATCGATGAAGTTATGGTATGAATCGTGTTGATGTTGGAGATGTTTTTCGATAAGTAATCTAATATTGAAGATTTGTTCTGAGGTACTTCTTTTTGGTCTAAAGCCAGCCTGTTCCTCTGACAAGATTTCTTCTGATTTCTGTTTTATTCTGTTCAAAAGTATCCTTAACATTACCTTACTTGGATGACTAATAAGGCTAATGGTTCTGTAGTTCTTGCACATTTTTAGATTTCCTTTCTTTGGAAGCGGTATTACTAATGACTGCGTCCATTCTTTTGGCCATTTTTTTTTTGTACTCCATATCTTCTGGCAAATTGTTGTCATGATTTTTACTATATCTGGTCCTCCATATTTCAAGAGCTCTGCTGGTATATTATCCACACCCGGTGACTTCCCTCCTTTCATCGAACATATAGCCTCTTCCACTTCTTCCCGTAATATTGCTGCATTTCCGAGTTCCCTGTTTTCGCACTTAATGTTGTTTAATATGCCTAAGTCAGTGTCAAGTTTACAGTTATATAATTCTTTACAATATTCTGTCCACCTTCTCGTTACAGCTGTTTTTTCATTGAGCAGAGCCCCATTGCTATCTTCTATGACAGTTACCCTGGGCTGTTGAGGTTTTGATAGTTTTCTTAATGTGTCAAAAGCTGCCTTGCTGTTACCTTTTATTAGCCCCGTATTAATGGACTCACATTGATCAGCTACCCATTTTTCTTTGGCCTGTTTCATTTTCTTCCTAATATTTTTGTTCACCATACTGTATTGCCATGCTGCTTCAGGAACCTCTTTCTTAACCTTTTTCATTTCCCGCCGTGTATCACATAACTTTAGAATGTCATCTGTAACCCATGGTTTGTTTATTTTCTTTCTTTTACCAAGTATTTCTGTTGCTGATTCAATGAGCACGTCTTTCATGTTCTCTGTGATTGAGTTGATATCATCCTCCAAAAAGTTGAGAGCTGCGAATTTTCCTCCAACAGTTGCCTCAAAGATTCCCGCGATTTCTGGATCTTTCAGTTTGTCTAAATTGAATCTTAACTGAGAACATCTGTTTTGATTATAGTTCTTTTTAAGTTTAAGCTTGAGCGTCATCAATACCATGTCGTGATCACTACCAATGTCGGCGCCAGGAAAAGTCCTAGTCTTGGCTTTATTAATACTGGACTTGAATCTTTTGGATACAAGAATAAAATAACAAGTTTAAAGAATTGAATAATATTTTAGGAAAAGGTTTTCATTACTGTTGTGATGGGATTTAACTGAATAAAGGAGGTCACTTTTGGCAGCGGATATTTTGCACTTAGCTGCCAATGGTAGTTTCTTCTCCCGCTGGGTTGGTTCTTGGTAGACTGTCTCGCTGTTTACGCTCGTCGCTGGGCAATGTTAAAGGTGCCGCACGTTCACAGAACGTCAAGGAGTAACGGCAACGTCAGTCCTTTGCCTTAAAGCGCAGGCATCTTTATTGTTCCAGAGATAGTACCCTCAGCTGGTACCACCAATAACTATGGTAAAGAATAGAAACGAAACGCTGTTATGAGTATTGCGTTTTCCAACCAATGGATATTCCACCATCCCATTTAACTCAGAATTTACCCTCGATGAGAATTAAAATTAATCCCCCGGGATAAACTTTCCTTACATTTGAAGTAAATAGCTTTCATAGTTACTTTATATTTAAATGAAAAGGTTAATAATACAGATAGAAAATGTTTACATTTACATTTACACTGTTTGAAAAGTGTTCTTAATATATATTGAATATGTTTTCATTTATATTTACACTGATTTGAAACTGTAAGTATTATATTTAGAATGTACATCATTTCTTTCATCTTTTCCTACCTGCTCCATATGGAATTTGGGACTATTTTATGCTTTTAGTTCTCTTTACGAAACTTAGCAGTAAAGCAATCACCAGTTGCGAGCCTCAAATGACTTGGACATCCCCGAGCGATTTTCACACATTAAAATTCACATGGAAATACACATATATATATATGTTAGTTCACATGTTAGTAATAAAATATAGAATGTAAAATGACAACTTATGCCAATCCTGGCTCGCAGACTTTTTGCTCAGATGAATAAAAGAGACTTGAATCGGCCTCTTACACGCGTCTGGGGTTGTTTAACAATAGATTCCCTCTCTGACTCCGTGTGTGGTCCTTCAGTTCCCTCCGTCCCGGTTTCTTTGTTTGAAATGATAGAGATTTCCTGGGGTGCTTTTGTAAGTCCTGATAAATACTCAAATAAAAGGTGTCTTGGCAAGCGATTTCTCACAGTAGTTTTGACTGACTGAAGCGTCAGTTTAAATTCACTGCCTTCCCACGTATTTGTTTGTTATGGAGTCTAACCAAAAGCTCCAATTATTTTCAAACAGGCGGGTTAGGTTGTGGTACTTTCAAAATATTCCACGTGAAATAAGGTGCGTAAAGCTAAAGGTTACGTATTACCATATATGGCAATAAAACATACGATGCCTTGCGTACAGACTCGCGAACATGTCGTTAACCTCATATGACAACGTGTGTGAGATGTAACACTTATTACTTTATCAGAAAGTAATCTCTTTTCTGTGTCTGTTAATCAGTTGATTCCCCGTACTCTGGCCTTTATCAGTGCTTATCAAATACACTGGCGATTTTCGGTGGGGGAGGGGGGGGGGAGGGGTTGGCTAATCCTTCCTGGCCCAAATTTGGTACAAAGGAATTTTACCATCCTTCCTATCGTTAATATTATTTCTGCCGCTCCTTGCAAAGCTTAGCGAAGGGACAGGAAACAAACAAACGTAATAACGTATCCCTGAGAGGGGTGTAAGAAGGAAAATACATAATATCTGCCAAACATAGAAGAGAAAGAAAGAAAGAAGGTACGACAATTGAAAGTACGCAATGAAAATCAATACTACAAATGTACCTATACTGCTGGAGTGAAACAGAGATCGAGATGCCCCCCCCCCCCCCCCTTCCCCATTCTGTCACACCCAGCACTCGATGATGTTAGGAAGATGCTCATTACTCCTAGGCCATAAGTGAAACTCCTTATATATAGAGCAAAATGACCAACTTGCAAGTATATACAGATAACACTGAATGGCACTGGACCAAAGGGCACCTACCCAAACGCCGCTGGATCAATAACAACAACAAAATTAGTTATGCACACTTACTTAGTCATCGCTCTTCTACCCTGAGATGTAGAGGTTTGGAGGAGGGAGCGCCATAATATCATATCGGATGTCTTCCTTCTGGCCTGGTTCCAATCTAGTCATCGGTCCTTCAGACATTTTCTTATGTTGTCCTCCCAGCGGGCTCTAAGTCGTCCAGAAATAAGTTATTTTTGCCATTACTGTGTGTATCACTCTTTTTTTCAATATAATATACTATCTAAAATATACTTTCTAAAATAAAGAACACTATATCATTACCATCGTTACCATTATCTCGCAACCTCTGACTCTCAGTCAGTACTGTATCTTTCTCTCTTTATCTCGACATTTCTGACTCTCAGTCAGTACTGAACTCTTGTCTCTTTATCTCGGCACCTCTGACTCTCAGTCAGTACTGTACATTTCTCTCGTTATCTCGACACTTTTGACTCTCAGTCAATACTGTACATTTCTCTCTTTATCTCGACACACCTGACTCTCAGTCAGTACTGTACATTTCTCTCTTTATCTCGACTCCTCAGACTCTCAGTCAGTACTGTACATTTCTCTTTTTATCTCGACACACCTGACTCTCAGTCAGTACTGTACATTTCTCTCTTTATCTCGACACACCTGACTCTCAGTCAGTACTGTTCATTTCTCTCTTTATCTCGACACCTCTGACTCTCAGTTAGTACTGAATATTTTTCTCTTTATCTCGACACACCTGACTCTCAGTCAACACTGTACTACTCGTTTATTCTCGAAACATGTGACTCTCTTGACTTGACTTTAATCCACTGTCACTGAGCGTTAGCTCTTGGTGACCCTCTCACTGTCTATCAGCATTGTCTACAAATAATATATCTTGACATCTGTACCTATCAACCAGCTCTGTACAACTATGCTCATCTTGATACTTTATCTATTATCCAGTTCTATACAACTCCTTGATACATGTGTCTATCACCCAGCTCTTTACAACTCTGTTAATCTTGAAACCTGCGTCTGTCAACGAGCTCTGTACAGCTCTGTTTATCTTGACACCTGTTCCTATCAACCAGCTCTACAACTATGTTTATCTTGAAACCTTGTGTCTATTAACTGTGGCAGGGGAACGCTGCCATCTTTTATTATAGGCGTTCCATATGACGTCATCATAAATATTATACGATATCCTCAAAGCCAATTCACCGGAAGGGCATCGGTTTTCAAATAGCAACGGTGGTTGTAGACGCAGCTTATATATACGTAGGTCTGACGCGTTTTTTGTTACCCTGCTATAAACTTGTTCGCGACCAAATCAGTTTAACACCATCCCTCGCAAGAAATAAAGCACAGTTTATTAAACATTTAAATATATTCCACCACACTTGGACATACACTGTGACACTAACAACTAAAACACTTACTAAGGAAAATCTTACAAGTAGTTCACTGATAAACTTTTTCAAATAAAAACAATATGTAATTCAGTGCTGTCCATGAATGTTATATGTGTCCTGATTCCAAATACAAAGGGGGATACCAATGAATCACATTCAATTTTTTCTGATTGTAGTGACATAATATTTATTAATAGTTATCCTATGTGTGTCACTTGTGTTTCAGTAATCTGAGGTATTTGAGTTGAGAGAGGCATCTATGTGTAAACTATTGAATCAGCTGATCATATTATAGGCAAGGCATTTTAATATATGGAGAAGCAGAATTAGAGACAACTACTTAACATTTTCGCCTTTTGTCTGGCTATGGCCGAAACATTTTGTTTTAATACCAAGTAAGTAGAGGGCCTATCTCTCAGGACTGCCACGGTAGCTTACTTACTTAGTCGTTCCCCTTCTACCGTGAGGTGTAGAGGTTTGGAAGAGAAAGCGCCAGACTATCCTATCGGCTGTCTTCCTTCTGGCCTGGTTCCATTCAAGTCCTCGGTCCTTTAAAGATTGTCTAATGTTGTCCTCCCAGCGGACTCTGGGTCGTCTTGTGGGTCTGGATCCCTGGCTCTTTGTTTACTATGCTTGTCGTGGTAGCCGATCTTCTCCCATTCTGCAGACATGGCCAAACCATCTTATTTGGGACGCCACGGTAGCCATCGTTCCAAATAGAAAGACTAACTTTGTTTTACTACTTACGAATTCGTCATTACTTAGACCAGAAAGTTTAGGATATAAAACATTTAGCAACCAACTACTTAAAACATTTAGCAACCAACTACTTAAAACATTTAGCAACCAACTACTTAAAACATTTAGCAACCAACTACTTAAAACAGACAAAGAACATAAACCTACTTCGACGAAATGTTTACTGCTCATACACGTCATTTCAAAGGAATAAAATTGTTCGTATGATCTAAGAAACCAGACGATTATCAAGTTGAAAAATAGTAATTCAGCAAAAGGCTTGACATACATCGTGTATGCAGGCTGCTTCATATTATCATGACAACGCCTTCATTTTACATCATTTTGTAACTTGCATATTAAAATAGAGAACAGAGAAACGAAAAAGAAGAAGAAAAAAAAAATCATATCTTTTATATGAAATAAAAGAAAACAAACACTTCTTGATACAAATATTGTTTGAACTTCAATTTTAAGTCTACTGTGTGGGATCTACGTGTTTTTCCTGTTCTGATATCGTAAGACTAATTTCTGCGATTAAGATTGTCGTCTCATCTACAAGTACCAGTCAGATTCGATGTGATGTTCATTAGGTTAACTTACAAGATGAGAGTCAGTAACAAGACATGATGAATATTCCATGAACATTTTTAATGGGCTAAAAAATATGAACCCATTTAAAGTCTAACGGTATGAAACACTCCAGACAGAATTGAACCTTTTAACCACTACTCACGTACCCTGGCCCCAGGTATTAGCTACTAGGATGCCTAGTAACGAAGACTCATTAGCCTTGGCATCAGCTCTGTCAAATAGACAGCGACTGCCACGCAACCAACTCTGTGCAACTCTGTCTTTACACCAGCTTCAAACGGGCAGCACTTTATGTTGCCTTTTATCACACCATACACTGGCCATTTCAGATTTTATTTTCTTATTTTGCTTCTAATAATAAAAAAGTAAATAAATAAATAAAACTTCTTTATCAAACGGCACTTTATTGCTTCTTGTTTAGACTTTTGTTTCTTGTATATCCAATAGATACAGATGAAGTTATAACATTTTAAAGTAGGAATGACTATTCATCGCTCTATATTTCAACTTTGCTGGTCTAATAGCGAAGTTTAAATTCTGAACCAAAGAGAGCGAGACTGTTATGCACCACACCTGCTGAAACGCATTTTGAAAGTTAAAATTACAGTCAGCAGAGGAAAGGGGAAAAGCAATCCAGCGGTATGTCTGTTCAGATCTAATGGGTATTCCCATTCAAAACAGCGTGGAAAATGCAGCTTATATGAACTGTTTATTTTAAACAACTGTTTTAAATGAATTTTTTAACAAAACAAACAAACAAAGCTACTTCACTATAGTTATTTGTCACATTGTGAAGTGCTTGTGTCTTCATTTTTATTATTGCATTTATTCTTTTTAAGAAACACCGTGTGCTTAGTGAAGCGGGACAAAAGGTATTCACAAACATGTTTTATTACCAAACAATTTTAGTTTGTTCTTGTACACACATTTGAGAGGGATTTACAATATTATATACAGATTTTGTGACGGAAAAATCATGCAAAACTGTAGTTAATCAGCAAGAGGATGTTTCTTATTCTGTATTCTTTCAGTCATCATCATCAGCTACCAAATTGGCTGCAATATTCTTCTTCTTCTTTGATCCTTAGCCGCCGACCGTTAAAGCAATCAGTGGCCATCATACCTGGTGGCGTCTTGTAGGGCAGCAACAAATTGATTCCACTTTGCTCGGTCGGTGGCCATCCTTCGTACAGGGCCCCAACTCTGGTTCATCCTTTGCATCTCAGCCTCCACAATCCTCAGCCAAGTTGTTTTTGGTCGGCCTCTCTTTCGTTTTCCTTCAGGGGTCCATAGCATAGCTGTTCTTGTGATGGCATTGGGGTCTCTTCTGAGGACATGGCCAACCCAACTCCAGCGTCTGCCAGCTATGACGGTGTGCATGTCCTCTTGCTTGCTCCGAGAAAGCAGATCTTGGTTGGTGATGGTATTCGGCCAAAAGATTCGGAGAATTTTTCTTAGGCAGGTTGTGTGAAAAGAGTACAATTTCGACATTTCCTTCTCTGTTACTCTCCAGCATTCCGCACCATAGAGAAGCACAAAAAGCACACAGCTCTGATATAATCTTAATTTTGTGCTTCTGCTGAACTGAGAGGACTTCCAGATGTTGTTTAGTTGGCTGCAATATATCGCCAACGTATTTTGCCTGTTGTCTCGATGGTGCTCTCTGATAGACGCTTTCCTGTCCATCTCTTGAAGTTATCTTCCCATTTATAGCGCTCTATTCTTCTTGCACGTTTGTCTTCAACGCTACCTTCTGTTACGGTCTTCAGTGTCCGGTGTTATGTCTTTTTATTTAGCCAAAATATGTTAACCGTCTAACTTTGATTTCCTTCATTAATTCTCTATTAATTCCTGGCTTTTTTCAGTATTTCGGTCAAGGCCACGTAAGTAATAGGTTTCTCATAAGGGGGCGTGGCACCGTGCATTTCTCTCGGTTCTCTGATGATGGCAAGGAAAGAGTAAGGTTACTTCGTCCTAGTGCATTTCGTTCATGACGACTAATACAAGGTTACACATGGATCTAGTAACCTCATTATGTCAAACTAATAGCTGCGTAATCTAAAGTTGCAATAGTACAAGGATATGTCGGTGAAGTCTTCTTGCATGGGGACCAGCTCTATGTTCCTGGAGGAGGAAAACGGAAATAATGATGAGGATGATGATGATAATGATAATAATATGGTCCGTGAGAGTATACATTAACATCGTCTACTTCAAGACGTAAATCGCGTAAGATTATAATTCCGCGGACAGCGAAGAAAGAGCAAATATGTTGGTACAACTCTAAGGAACAGGTGAGAATTCTATTTTTTTAAAGCTTTGCCTCTGTTTGGCGAGGCATGTCCTGCTCAACCTATTCGGTTATATTAGGGCGCTTGTCCAAAAAAAAACCCCTTGGGGTTTGATAAGTGCAATGTTAGGATATGAGGTGAGAATGTCCGGGTGATTTTAACAATTGGCATTAAGTGTCAAGTGATAATTGCGTAAGAATAGACACAACTAAAACACACCCATTCGCTTTCACCACGATTAGTTAACCTAATGGTGTTTTGGTTATGAACCAGGATGTATTAAATTGTATTCGTCTGAGTGTTTGCATAATCTTGAGTGTAGGTGTAGGCCCTAATTGTATTTTGTTGTATGCATGTTTATGGTTGTGTGTGTCTGCTGTATCATAAACATCGCTGACAAAGATGTGAAAATAATACAGAGCATGCACTGGCAACAAACAACAGCTATGAGAATTAACCGCCAACAAGTAAGTCACCCGTCAAAACACACTGACCAATACAACCATGACACAATTGAAAGGAATGGGTGTCATTTTTTTTTTAAATTTTAGGAACGCAGTTTCAAAGCCATACAACGCGTTATGGTCCCCACGTAGGGTTATGATCCCCTTCGATATGCATGTATTGCGATTTATGGTCCTGTTTGATATGTCCTGTCAATGATTGTATCCGGCAAGAAACCTGACGGCGGGTGGGATTACAAGAGCATTAACAGTTATTGTTAGGATGTTATGTAGCCTTTTATTATTTGAAACAGGAAAACATTACGCCAGAAACAAGGTTAAGATTACTGATTCAGCATTAGGATTTAGGTGAAGGCGTAGGCTTAGAATGAAAGAGAACAATTTCTCGGTAAAGCTAACCTTGACTTTGACCATGGTCTGATCTTTTGTGAACAGGAAGAACAGGCTGGAAAGATTGAGTCTGTTTAAAAAAAAAAAAAACAACAACAAAAATTCTCCAGACCTAAAGATCTTTTATATCTGGACATGTGCCCTAATATAACCGGCTAGGTTGAACGGGACGCGCCTCGCCAAAACGAGGCAAAATTTTATTTAAAAAAAAAAAATTAATAACAACAACAACAACAACCACACATACAACAGTATTCCAAATAAATCTTTTATTACTTCGTATCGTAATCATTATGACTTCTGGTGATTAAATAAGCTGAAATATCAATACACATTTGAGCAAAATGGGACGTATCTCCCCCTCAAATTCTTTTCAACCTTCTAAATTTAATATATGTGGTATCCGTATTTTCCCGAAAAGGCTCCACACACAAACAAAAAAAAACAACAAGTGTATCCGCTTTATTGTAATGGGTGTGCAGTTTAGTTTTCACAGTGCAATATGCGTACCTTTTCCCGAAAAAAGAAGTTGGTGGGAATGCGTTACGTTCCCGTGTTGTTTTGCTTCACATTTAGATAATTAAGAGATTTAATTATTGACGTTTCAGCGGCTGAAAAAAGAAGGTTCGACAGGGATGCGTGCTGTCAACTGATTCCTTCAATTGGTACAGTGAAAATATAATGAGATCCATAGTGGACATCTATTATGTATGTCTACATATGTTTTTCGTGTTCCTCTATATTAGTACTGGAAGCTGAGAGCGCGTGGGCTGTGTTTCTTCATGTCGGGCATGTGTTGTCTTACCTTCTGTGTGCGTAGTGTTATGTACACTGCCGTAGGGGAGTGAAGTGCTAAAGACGTCACTAAACTAGGCTTTATGTGAAAGAGTGAACCGTTCCTTTCCTTGCTGCTTTTTCCTTCACTTACTTAATTAGCAGAGTCAGGAACCCATTTACAACTAAGTACACTGAGGCGTGACACAACTTGCTTTCCAACTCGGTAACTCTACCCCGAGACGCAAGCACCTCTATCCAATCTGCCAGTTAACGCTCGCAGTATAAAAAGTTCCCGGAATAGTCGACTCATGTTTGAATGAGTGATTATGTCATGGAGATTATAGTTTTATAAGTTGGTAGTGACCTTGAGGAAACGACATGGCTGAATTAACCTTCACATGTCCTCTCGAACAGAAGTTACAGAAATTTGTTTGTTTGGTGTGCACGTAGCATTGTCGGAGTTGAAAATGTCCTTGATTGAACAACGTACAAATGTCGAATTGTGTGTTTTGCTTGAGAAGTCACCCTCAGAGACAGTAACCTTGCTTAATAAAGCAATTGGTGATACCGCAATGAAGAAATCGCAAGTTTTTGAGTGGCACAAGCGTTTCCGTGAAGGTCGTGTTAGTGTCGATGATGATCCACGTTGTTCGTGTTAACAGAAGACTTAGTGTACAGAAAATAGCCTCAGAAGTTGGAATATCAGTTGGAAGTTGCCACAGTATTCTTCACAATGAACTGCACAAGCGCCATGTTTGTCAACACATGGTTCCCAAAATGTTATCTCCTGAACAGAAAGAAACGAGATTGACACTGGCAGGAGACATAATCAATGTGGCTGATCAAGATAGCAATGTTCTCAACAACATAATCACAGGAGACGAGAAGTGGTGTTTTTTTGTACGATTCTCAGACAAAACGTCAGTCCTCTGAATGGAAATCACCCTCATCTCCCCGGACACAGAAATTTCGTTTGGACAACTTACTTACTTAGTCGTTCCTCTTCTACCGTGAGGTGTAGAGGTTTGTAAGAGAGAGCGCCATACTATTCTATCAGCTGTCTGTCGTGAATTTAGATAGGTCTTAAAGTTATTTATGGTCCCGCCTGAATATAGTGGATGGTGATAAGTAAGTGAGAAGTAAAGGTGTAAGAAAATATATTTTCACGAGGGAATAGTTTAAGAAGAAGATCTGTCTCTGGAATGAGTAGTTTCTCTAGTCCAGCCTATCTATACGACTATCTTTTAGTATAACACAATCTTGCACTTCCCTATATCTATAAATATAAGTTTCACTATGCATACACACACACACACACACACACACAGCTATTTGACAACAAGACACACAAACGTGAAAAACTATGGCAAATTGGTATGGGTTTGACCAACACACACAAAGTTAAGTTCTTTTTGTTGTTTATTATCATTAAACTTTACAACATCGAATATCTAAAGAAAGATCAAATAAAATCAGAATGTCATACATAGAAAAAATCAGAGTACATGTGCCCTCCCCCTTATTGAGAAAAAGAACCCAACAGGTTAATAACCCCAAAGGTCAAAGGTTAGCACTATGTTACAGAATAGACAGTAAAGAAAAGAACAAAGTTCCTACTAAATGCTACCCAGTAAAATTAAACAATAGTTAAACAGAATACAGATGGTACAATTTTTCTGTAACAAAGAAAATGTTCTCTCTCTCTCTGACATACGTGGCCACTCACTCGCTCCTTACCTACTCTTGGTGAAAACAATCTCTTGGACTTATAATCCCTGAATATGTATATATTGTCCAGTGTTTTTATCTTCCGAATTGGGCCCCAGTCCCTCCACTAATAATTAGATTTTATAAGGGAAACGCCTAATTTGGTGGTTGATTCCTGGATATACAAATGTCACCTCGAATAGTTAATGTAGAACCGAGATCTAGTGTTCACAGTACTAAAGAAACATGTAGTTGCTAAAACTGTTATTTATGATGGTGATGGTAAATCCTATCGGCTGGCTTTGTAGTTATTGCTGATTTTGAAACAGCTAACTCTTATGGATAAAATCCACTTATACGACCGTCAAAAGTCAGGAGAACTTTTATTGGTATTACGCCACAGTGGGCTGATAAAATTGAATGAATAATTTCTGCTGTTTATAGTCCAGTTAACTTTACTGTTTAAAAATGTTACTTTGTCTCTTTTGGCCGGTCCTGTTCACAACTGAACTTGGAGACGCGTAAGCCAAGATGAAGACAACATTATTCCAATCAGTAAAATAGACCACAATAGACCAACATATAGACTAAAAATAGACCAAAATAAAGACCGCTGGTCGCCGTTTGATCAGGTCATGCCTAAGAATAGAGAAACATTATTAAAAAATGCTACTATAATATCTATATATAAATATATATAAATATATACACGGAAAGGGACGAGACAATCTCTCATCCTCTCCGTCAGTCCTGATTAAAGTTAAAAGGCACACGGTGTCTATAGCCTATCCTATCGTGCGTCAGTTAACAAATATCGCCTGTCATTAATAGCTATTAGATGTCGGCGTCTGTTTGTTCAGTCGCGTGATATTTAAATAACAGTCACTTATATAATCACACACATGAAATAAACGCGAATTCTTTTCTGTCACATAACAGTCACGTCTAGTGTATTAATTAGTCAGCTAAACCGTATCTTCGTATGTGATAAAGCGGGTGGTAAAATTATAATTAAACTGAACAACTGGTAAACAAATAGCTAAGCGTTATGTATATTCCTAGTTTTAACGCTAGGAAATCACCGTGAATTATAATGGTAAAACTTAACACATTTAATCACGCTTAAGCACAAATTTATATTACCACAAATCAGAATAACAGTCCCAACGAAATTATTAAGACATTTTAAACAAATGGTTCTAGACTAAGTGTTTAGACTCCGAAAAATTCTGAGCGACAACTAATAGCTGATTTGAGAAGACGCAGTTTATATGCATTATTGTTATCTGTTCTCTAAAGGATGTTAATTTTCACACTATAGGGCATAGCAGAAAAATCAGGAAACTACGTTTCCCCAGATAAAAGCTTTACGGTCGCTCTGTTCGGCGTTACTAACCGACAACAGAGACTTAACCAGTGTAAAGGGCTTCTAGTAGATTTGCCCGCTTCCGGAGATCAAAGAGTTTATCTCCCCCTGTATGTACGAACATCAGAGAGTACACGGGAAAATATTTGCCCGCTCGTCTCACTTCAAAGAGGTTCGGTGTTTCCACGTACATCTGTCTGATATCTGATGATTGACAGATCAGCTCGCGTGAGAAACTCAGGTAAAAAAACCAGATTTCGCTTCCCGTTATTGTTGGTAGGTAGCGGAAGTTGGTAACTTTCCGTTTGTTTACGTCTCAAGGAAAAGAGGCGGGGATTAAAGGTGAGTAATGCAGGCTGTCAAATGCTTGACTTTGCTGACGAATCATAGAACGCCACGAGGTCACGAAAGGCTGTCGGATACTGTTGGCCATATTTCCATTACACGTCACACTGTCTTCCTCCCGGCTTGGTTCCATTCTAGTCCTCGGTCCTTCAAAGATTGTCTAATGTTGTCCTCCCAGCGGACTTTGGGTCATCCTGGAGGTCTGGATCCCTGACTCTTAGTTTCCCATGCTTGTCGTGGTAGCCGATCTTCTCCCATTCTGCAGACATGGCCAAACCATCTAAGTTGGGAGCGTTCTACTTGGGTCTGCAGGGGTTGGGTTTTTAGGCCTTGACGTATCGTCTGGTTGCGGACAATGTCTCTTCTTGTTACTTCAACCACCTTCCCCGGATACCTCATTTCTGAAGATTGGATCTGGCTTTTGTGGGTTGTAGTCATTGCCCATGACTCGCTTCCATACGTCAAGACTGGAACATAGGTGAAGTGGTATACAGCCATCTTCGTCTTCTTACCAACTTTTCTTTTGTTGAGGAATCCTCGATTTGTGGCTTGAAAAAGTCTTCCAGCTGCTGCTTTTCGGGTAGCCAACTCTTCTTTGATGCCTCCCTTCCGGTCTATGACAGCTCCAAGGTATTTAAAATGATCGACCTGCTCCAGGACCTGTTCTCCCAGCTTAATCTGATGTCTACTTTCCTCTCATGATATCACAAATATTTTTGTTTTCGAGCTGCGTATGATCATCCCTCTCTTCTCCAGCTCTTCCTTCCAGACTTGCAAGTTGGATTGAAAATGTGCCTCTGATTTAGCAATCAGGGCAACATCATCAGCAAATGCCAGCTCTGAAATACAGACCTGTCTCATCTTCCAGTACCTCACTGAATACTTTCTTATCCTTTCTATACATGCCTTGATGACATCGTCTATGAGGAGTATGAAAAGATAAGGTGACAGGATATCACCTTGTCTTACACCAGTAGTTGTCCTGAATTCTTCTGACATATGGTTTGGTGTCCTCACACAATTTCTGCAAGACTTGTAGAATCTCTGCATAGCATGAATCAGAGGTGTTGGAATGTTCTTCCTTGCCAAACAGTCCCAGAGTTTGTTCAAGGGGACCTTGTCAAATGCCTTTTCCAGTTCTAAGAAGCAAAGATTTATCTCACTCTTATACTTAAGAGCCTTTTCACTCAACTGTCTGAGTGTGAAGATTAGGTCTTGAGTACTTCGATTTGCTCGGAAGCCACACTGGACCTCATACATTTGTGGCTCAGCTAGGCGTCAGAGTCTCTACTCCAGTATTCTAGAGTAGATTTTACCAGGGACAATGAGAAGGGATATGCCTCTAAGGTTTCCTCATTGTCGGTTGTCACCCTTTTTGAAAATCGGTGTTATTATGGCAATCTCCCAATCCTTTGGTATGGTCTTGTTGCACCAAGCTGCCTGTCAAACCCTTAGGATTAATAGTTCGCTTCTGCTCCCATGTACTTAACCATTTTTGGTGTTATGCCATCATGTCCTGCTGCTTTGCCCATCTTGATTTTCTCCAGTGCTGCCTTCAGTTCTTCCATCTTTATGTCATCTTCATCACTATTGGTTTCCCCTTCTGTGCCAGTGGTTATCATTTCTTATGCTTGATCTTGCTCACCATCCAGGAGCTCTGATAAATATTCTTTTCGTCTTTCCATTACTTCTTTTGGGGCAGTAAGCAATTTGCCTTGTTTGTCCTTTATAAATTTAAGAGGGCGCTGTTTTTCCTTCCTCATATTCTTTAGGGTCTTATAGAACAATTTCTGGTTTTCTTGCGCATTGCTTTCTAGCTTTTCTCCAAATTCTTCCCAGGACTTCTGTTTTACTTCTAGCACCTTGTTCTTTCCTTCTGTTCTGAGTATCATATATTCTCTGTATTTCTCTGTTTTTCCTGGTATGTTTTTAGCTCCTAAGTATTGTTTCCATGGCTTTTTCTTCTCTCTTATTTTCTCTTTAACCTCATCTGTCCACCAAGGTGTCCTCTTTCTCTTGTTCCCAAGTCAAACTTCACCACATGCTTTTGCTGCAGCTGTCTTTATGATGTCCTTGAATTTTGAATTTCAGCCAGAGTGTTTCCAGGTCATCAGGTTGTTGTTCTGTGTTTCTCACTGCTGTAGCAATAAGCCCCTGGTATCTGGTCTTCACTTTTGGCTCTCCCAGCTTGTAGGTCTTATGCTTGTTTCCCCTGTTCGTTTACTTGTACACGACGACAATGTTACGACCTCTCCCCTCAATATCTAGTCCTTTTTCTTCTCCTACCCTGAGCCGTCTATATATATTTGTTCTGGGCAGAAGCTGTATCAAAACACTGTGATATTAAATATATACTTCTATATTAAAAAGCTTTGGTCTTTGTATAAATGTTGTCTACGTGGTGTAAAATATATATTGTATGTATGTTGTATATATGTATATATATGTATATATATGTATATATATGTATATATATATATATATATATATATATATATATATATATATATATATATATATATATATATATATATATATATTATATATATATATATAATATATATATATATATATATATATATATATATATATATATATATATATATATATATATATATTATACAGTAGAACTCCATTTATCCGAACCCCAATTATCCGAACATCCAATTATCCGAACACTTTTTCCAGAAAAAAAAAAAAAATCAGATGCCACAGTCACGTTAGACTAAAATTCTGAATCTTTTGATGCGGCAAACTTCAAATGTGTGCGAACAATTTGTAGAGAATGGGATGGCTAATGGTCGGTCGCTTACGTACAGGAAGTCAGTTAGATCATAAAGTCAGTTAATATCTGGTTTACCAATCCAAAGTACGTGTGCGTTCTAGGTAGAACACTGGCTAAACAGACAGTTCAACTTAAAATAATTGTGTCTGCTACTACAGCAGAATAATTTTGGTGTACAAGTATTTCTCTGTGCAATATGGCACCTTTCAGTAGGCCTAAAGCATATAAAAGGAACCGCAATGTTTTGTCAATT